>JANHFT010000561.1:238329-253428 GCA_032467955.1 Pseudoxenodon macrops | reverse complement strand
TTTCTTGTTTTTGTCCCCAAAAACTAGGTGCGTCTTATACTTCGGTGCGTCTTATAGTCCGAAAAATACGGTAGTTTCTTACCGAGGACATTTATTTGTGGGACAATATTATCACCAAAGTTGACAAAAGGATTTTTGGTCTCCTGGTGGCCTTTGCATTATCCCAACTATGTTTAGCTCTCTTGTATCTAGTTAACTTGGATTACTTTGTGATATTTTACTCCTTTTGTTTTAAAAGTAATTTTGCACTCTGTATTCTTCATTCATTTGTCTGCTGATCAGAACACTTCATGTTGGATATAAATCTAAAAAAATAAAAATACACCAATATAACTGCAATAGAAAACGTTTTTGTGTCTGCAGGATAGGCAGGTATTTTTATTTACCTAGTAATAAACTTTGTAAATACTGTGCTAGGTAAGATGTCTGGGTTGAAGCAGTGAGGAAACACTGACTGTATTCATTTGAATTTTTTTTTATAATTAGAGCTTTAAAAACAGCTCTTGTGTAAAAGTAAATGAAAACTCATTTACTTTTTTTGTAGAACAATTTTTTTCTCTGTTGGGAAGAAGAATTGGCCAAGATTCATTATACAGATTGCAGTTTATTTACTTTTACAGTTTTGCAAAAATTTTGATGGTTTAAGAAGGAGAATCACATGAAGGATTTGGACATAAGTTGTTGAAAGGACAGATATTATTTCAATTAGCCATAGTTTTCAAATGAATAACCAGATTAAGAGTTCCCAAAACATCATATGGTTGCTTTGTAACAAAAGCATTTGGCAACCAGCTTGCATTGATCACCAATTGCAATGTCCTGCAGTCACATGACTGAGATTTGTATAGGTTTTTTTCTGCCAGTTTTCAAAGGAAAATGTCAAAGAATGCTTAGGCTGAATTTGCCTAATGACCATGTCTTTTGCTTAACAACTGCAGGGACTCATCAGTTGTAAAAATGAGTCAGATCACATGGTGACCTACTTAATGACCTCCTGACTTATGACCAGAATTCCGGGCCCAATTATAAATGGAGGACTACCTATGCTGTTTCCAAGTAAATATGGATTGAGCATAAATGTACTCAAAAGTGAATTATATCAATATATGTATTTTAGCTATAGCCAGAATCTTGCTCTGAGTCATAGAGGCATCCTTACCAAAGCCTGGTTTTAATAAATACCACTATATATATATATATATATGTTCCAAAAAAAGGCTTCTTATGCAGCTTTATCCGCCCTTGGGAGAATTATTTAACAATAAACATGACATTCTGTTAAAGAACTAATCTTTATATTTTCCCTTCTATCTGTAGGCATCCGCAGTTTGCTTGCGAGCGCCTGTCTCTGAGTCCCTGTCTCGACTACAAAGAGATCAGCTGCAGAAATTTGCACAGTACCTCATCAGTGAACTCCCTCAACAGGTAGAAAGCAACAGAAACGGAGAGTAAATCCAGATTACACTCTATGGATGCGCTTTTATTTCATTCTCTTTTGAAAATGTTGTTCCTTGTATGCTGAAATACAGGGGAAAAGATTGTGTTCCTTCATACTTTTTGAATACTATTTCTATGCTTTAGATGTGAGAATATTAGTGATCTGAATAAATTACCATATGCACGTGGCTTAGTAATTTTGATGAGCAACATGTAAAGGTTTTTGAGTTTAATTTTTTCAAGTTTAAAATGTTTACTTCATAAAATTGCACAAAATATTTCCATTTTGAAATACATTGCACACTTTTACTAATCTTCTAATGCCAAACCAGATTGTGAACACAACTCAATGAAATTTTGGGATGAATACTAGAATAAAAGGCAATTCAGAATGAAATCATGTAACGTAACCAGTGATCAGAAAATGTAGAATATTAACAACGAATTAAACAGACCAATGAAAGATAGGAACAGCATTAATTGTTAGGTTAGAAGCCACTTTTTATTCCCTCCAGTCATATAGAAGTGATTATTGGAAGCTTCAAGGCTGTTACTGTCTTTCAATATGACACTTCTAATCTATAGTCAGCCATTTCTTTCTTGTCTTACAGTCTTTGGCTTCTGCTCCAAGAATAATTATGATAAAAGGAATACATTGTTTGATTACATAAAATTAATTACTTATAGTTTACCTATTAAAAATGTTTCAACAGAAAGCAGGCAATATAAGCTCAAGGCAATGGCTCCGTTGCATAGCTGCAAATAAGTTCAGTGTTTCTGTGCCTTTCTTTGCCCCTTTCTGTGGTATCTCTGCATGAATGCTTCATTGAAGGTGTGTTTGTTCTGTTTTCTAGTTAAAAAAAATGTCTTGGGACTATACCAAGCTGCCATAATGAGCGTTCTGTAGAGTAGTACTCACAGGCCAGCTATTGAAATGACGGATGCTCACATTTCTAATTAGACATACAGAAGTAGCCATATTCTAGTAAACTGGTGTTGGTGGAAACTATTAACACAAATGCTTGTTATGATCTGCTTACAAAGTATAGTTGTAGGAGAACTTGATTAGACAAATAATATCTATTGTATATTAATTAAGGATTTATGGTGAGAACCTAGGTGAATGTTGTTTTGAATTTTAGGTGGAAAACTCATGTGAAAAGAAATATACCCTGAGAAATGAGATTTTATACAATTCAAAACTTTAAAATTAAAACCAAACTGAAGACCTATTTACATACTAACAAGCCGCGGATATAACTATTTTAGTATAAAAAGAAGAGCAAGGCTTTCTGTCCCAAACAGCAGCCAGCTAGGTTTCTGTAAGAAGCCTACTCTCTTGTGCCTCTTCCATAGCAACAGTTTTGAGAGGCGAGTCTCTCAGATATTGTCTCAGACATTGAAGCTGATTGTGACTAATATTTATTCCTTATGCATGTATCTAACCTTCTCTGGAAACCTTTCAAAGTAAATCTTAGCAGGTATTCTCTCCTCACTACATGTTACTCTGTGTGCAGCTCAACATGCAGCTAAACCCACCTATCCTCCAATAAAACAGACCATGTGTGTAGATCTGGATGCTTTATTAAAGAACAGGATGGTGAAACTGGGAAGAATAGAATATATACAATAAGAACCCAGATACATGATAAGTAATATTGAGTTGCTGCTGAACATAACAATTAACAGATACAAGTAATCTAAATCTCACAAGCGATGCTGTGTATGTGGGGGCTGTGGGTTTGTCCTTGGATGAACAGGTGCCACAGATTAGGTAGGGTTCTTCTTTGTGCTAAAGAAAAATGGAGTCTGGCTTCTCAGCATGCACTTGTTTTGGGAGTGAGGGCTGATGAGTAAAGGGGTTGAGTCAGCTTCAACAATATAGATTGGTATTTGCCCCTCCGGCCACTAGATGGGGCTAGACAGCAACAACAATATATACACAAATTATGTGCTGGCGCATGACACTCCCTGCCTGGTATCAACCAATACCACTATTTGAGGTATGATAGCAAGTTTCACACCTTACCATTGAATTGTGAAGTAGAATGGTTTCATAACTTCCATGAATACCTTATTACTTTCGTATTACCCTCCCAAAACCCATTTGTCCTTGATTACATTAAATACCACAATGCAAGCAGTAGTCTTTGCATTTTAATGTCCAGTCATTTTAAAGACAAGTTTTAAGAATTCTTCCCTATTCCTTTCTACTTTTACCATCCCTAATAATTATAACCTAGTTAATACCTTAATTTAATGTAATAAACTTGGTTACTCCATAGTTCACCTCAGCTTCATATCACTTATAATCAAATTAAAAAACAAATAGACTTTGCAAGGTCTCATTCCTTTCACATAATCCCATCATACTATCTGGAAATAAGGGCATTGAGCCAATCTCCTGTTCAGTGTAGGAATCTAAATTAAAGCATCCTAGCAAATGGTTGTCACCCTTTCCTTCAAGGCATCCAGGGAAGACAATCACACTGTTTGGGATAATTGGTTCACAAATGAATTGCTTTTATGGTTCCAGTAAGCTTTTTTCTAGTATTTAATTGGGATGCTTTCCTGTTATTTAAAATCTATATTAATCCAAATTACTCTATTCTTTACTCTAAAATAATGTAGAACAAGTCTTGAGTTTCTTTTGTGTGACATCCTTTTGTGGGCTATTTTATTGGTGTTATTGTATCCATTGCTGTTTTCTAGTGATCCTTCAATATTTCTTAGAATAGAATAGAATGAGCTCGAAGGGACCTTGAAGGTCTTCTAGTCCAGCCCTCTGCTGAAGAAGGAGCACTAATACCAATTCAAATAAGTGACCGTCTGTAGACTTTTTTTAAAAACGTCCAGTGATGGAGTGCCCACAATTTCTGGAGGCAAGCTGTTCCACTGATTAATTGTCCTCAACTGTTACTGAAAATAAGCCCTAGCCTGAAAATAACCCCTAGCCTGAATATCAGGCCTGTGCCTAATATAAGACCAAAATAAGTCCTGTTTAAGACCCTGCCCACTCAGTCTCACCATCTGGTTGCTCATGGCTGCAACAGGGCAGGGGGGTGCGCGGCATCACCATGAGGTGAGGCAGGTAGGGAGCTGTCACACGCATCTCACTCCCACGCACCTCAGGACAGCGTCCTCCTCTTCCTCCACCTGCTACTTTGGTCCTGTGGTGCAGTGCCTGGTCCCTATTCACCGTTTCAAAGGCAGCAGCTCTGGAGACCTACAGCTCTGCTGCCGCGTTTCAGTAGATGCCAGACTTGCCTTGGGATGGGCCCATTTCAGCGCCTGGAGTCCTTGAGGGTTTTGCCCTTCCACCTGCTTTCCAGTTCCGTTGTGTTTCTCCACCTCCACAGAGCTGGAGAGCTTGCCTTCTGCCTTTCCTGCTGCTGCATTGGCAGCTGGCACTGCCCTCCCAAGAGGTGGCGCGGTAATTAGCCAGCAGCCACGCCACAAATGGGTATTTCTCAAATGTATCCATTCTTTCACCCAGGTTAGTGCAGAAGCCTGGTAATGAGGCTCCCAATCCGGCAGTCCAAATTCTTCTTTGAGTCTTGTAACAGTTTCAATCTTATTCTCCCTCTTTTTCCTTGCCAAACATGTTTCAAAATTATTGCATTTAATTCATCAAAGTTTTTCTCTCTCTCTAGTTTTATAGAAATCGTTTGAAAGAAAAACAATAGCTTTGGCAGAATATTCATTTTATAGTTCATTTTTATAGTTGCTATTCTTCCTACCATTGACAATTGGAATTTTTTCCAATTCTCCAAATCAAGTTTAACCTTAATAATTGCACATCTAGCTGTTACGATAAATCCCCAAATATTTTACTTTTTTTAACTACCCGAAGGCCTATTTACTTTGTCAGTTCATTTTTCTGTTTATCTGTAAGGTTTTTAGCTGGTATTTTCATTTTTTCTTTATTTATTCTAAACCTGCTACTTCTCCATGCTCCTCAATTTTTTCCATTAACTTAGGGCCGGATTCCAATGGTTCTTCTAAAATAAATACCAGGTCATCTGCAAATGCTTGTAATTTGTATTTTTCTCTCTTTATTTCCAAGCCTTTTATTTCTGGATCCTGTCTAATATCTCTGTTTAATACTTCCAGTGTTAATATAAATAGTAATGGGGACAACGAACATCCTTGTCTTGTACCTTTTTTAATGTTTGCCGTCAAGTCCCCATTCACTATCAGTTTTGCCATTTGTTTGGAATATATTGTCTTATATATTGTCTTAATCATGTTCATAAAACTTCTCACCACACTGCATACATTCTGTTATAACATGAATTGCCAAGTTCTGTTTCTCTTTTCTGTGGTAGTTACTTTAGGTTAGTAGACCAGAAGTTGTGCCCTAGCCTTTTAGACTATTTTTCCAAGTAAGGTACTCTTTGGAACCTGCTCAGAACAGATAAGCCCTATACATTGTGCTCTGTTTAGATTTTCTTCCTTTTCCATTTTAGAAGTTGGAGTCTTTGGCTGTCTCCCCCCACTTTTTTTTACTTCCATTGTCATTTTAAAAGAATATTGCTGTTTTTCCTACTTCATCTCGCCCCTGCTTCTTTAAGACCAGAAGATGAGATCTGTGAAATGAGCCTAGATAAGGAAGAAAATACAACAAGCTTAAGTCATTGGATAAAATCGTTGATTGATTAGTATCCCTAGGCCTGGCTACTAAGGGATCACTACTGTACGTGCATGCAACTTAATCAGAGCAATCAGAGCTTGAAGTGCTAATTGCTTTGCAGAAACCTGAAACAGAACAGCTCCTTCATGGATACTGATGTTCCCTTCCCTGCGTGAAGGTGACTTATTTGAGACAGGAATCAATTCCTATGTTTGAGCTCCATCACCTGCCAAAGCGTATAAGGTGGGATGCCTATTTATTCTATAGAAATAAAAAGCATATGTTTTTTTCTTTTTCAAATAGCAAAGAACAAAAGTTCCAGTTTATCTTTAAAAAAAACAAACCACGAAAGTAGGCTTCTTTTTATTAATGGAGTTTTAAAATTAATGGAATTTTGAAAAAAAAATCCTGTTAGTTAAGGTAGCTGGCTGTCTCTAACTACTTACATTCCGAGAAAGCATATTTCGCAGTCTATTCCCAATTTTCCTTTGAGAATCCTGGCCCCAAAGCAGTTGCATAGGCCTAAGGAATTTTATACAGCATGAGGGCAGTTTCGTAAAGAGGGATAGTAAACGTTTAAAATGGTTTCTTTGACACAATGGATTATGTGGCTATCCAGAGCCTCTGCTTTATTATAGACTAAAGTTTTCAGGCAGAGAAAACAGTAGTCAAGATGTGCTTATGTTAACCTGCTCCTATGCTCTTTTTCCAGAGCAGTAGAAGTGCTATGTAAATCATATTGTCTATCCATTTTCCTTGCCGTTCTGAACTTCCTCCAATTGTGGCCATTCTTATTGAAAAGGATGATAAAATCAGATATTTGGAAATAGGCCTCACCATTATGATGATCTCAGTATGTTATTATTTCATTTGTTGTACCCTGCCCGTATTATTTTTACAAGTAACTCAAGGCAATGATCATATTCACATCACCTATTTGTTATTTCCCCACAACAACAACAACAACAACAACGGTGTGAGGTGAGTTGTACTGAGAGAGAGAAGGACTGGCCAAAAGTCACCCAGATGGTTTTCATGGCTAAAGCAGGTCTAGAACTCATGGTCTCTCGTTTTCTGGCTTGGTGCCTTAGCCACTCGGCCAAACTGGCTCTCTCATAATCCCTACAGTTTGGCTAATACCAAACAATACAGGTAGTCGTTGACTTACAGCAGTTCGTTTAGTGACCATTCAAGTTACAACGGCACCTGACCATTGCCGCATCCCCATGATCATGTGATCAAAATTTAGATGCTTGGCAACTGACTCATATTTATGACCGTTACAGTATCCCAGGGTGATGTGATCACCTTTTGTGACTGTCTGACAAGCAACGTCAATGGGGAAGCCAGATTCACTTAGGAATCATGTTACTAATTTATCAACTGCAATATTTCATTTCACAACTGGGGCAAGAAAGGTAAAATGGGGCAAAACTCACTTAATTAGGTCTCGCTTGGCAACAGAAATTGGGTCTCTATTGTGGTCGTAAGTCGAGGATTATTTGAGCTATTTATAAGAATAATAAAGGTGGGACACAAATAGATAAATTATCAGATAATTTTTTCCTTCATTGCAAAATTGATATTCCTAGATTCCTAGTGATGAGAGCTTATTCTACAATTTCTTGCCCATATGTGGTAATATTGATTTCATACTGTTCATTGACCCATTAAGACATTTGAGAATATATCTGTGACTGGGTCAGATCTTCTTTGCCTTTGATTTTGAAACATCTTCCTAGTATCTCCTAGTATCACAGCTGTTTCCACTAAACCAGCAGCCATCTCAACAATTTTGTCAATGAATATAGAATCCGATTTATTCTGTAGCACATTTAATTGACAATATACATCTAATAATCAAATATTGTTGTAGCAATGTTGAAGAGAGTGCCTTAGAATGGATATGTGATTTCCTGCATCATACAGTTAGCCTACTCAAGGTCTTACATAGCTTTAATTTGCCTTCCCTGTCTCAAGCAGGATTTAATTATATTGCATTTTCTAAGCTTTCATACAGTCTAATCCAGTACTGTCAAACTCTCGGCCCATGGGCCGGATGCGTCACACACTGGCCATGGCCACACCCATTTTAGTGAAGGGGGAGAAAGTCCCGATATGCCATGTGACAACGTCGTGACGATGTGAGTTTGACACCCCTGGTCTAATCCATTTCAACAGACGTAAAGCATAAATATACCATCAGTTGTGAATGAATGAAAAAGTGTAATAACAGAGCATTTAGTAATCATAAAAAAGCAATAACCCTTCTTACTCCATGGAGTGGTAGATTTTTTTCTGGGAGTATAAGGAAAGGGAAAAGTTGCTGCTAGATGTAGTGGTGATATCGCATGAGGCAGTAGTTAAATGTGACACATACATTCTTGCATTGAATGGTAGTTAACAAATGTTGCTTGATAAATTTAATCTGTGATAAATTGCTTCAAGCTAAGTAATGAATTTTAGTTCATCTGTTTGTGTTCTGGTGGTCTTTGGGATGCTTCAGGACTATTTATTATAGTTTAAAAAAAAACTTTCTGAGATGTTCAATTTGCAATGTTCTCATAATTATGAATAGTTCTTCCAAACAAATGATTTATTTCCACTGAATAAAAGAATAGGGGAGGATGTGGGAGGTGATCTATTTAAGGGCTCCCCAACCTTTAAAAAAACAGGTGGGGTTCTCTGAGTTATGTTCACTGAACTGTCAACCTGGAGATGAAACAGGAGCTGCCCCTTGTTCCACGTTCAACACAGGTACACTAAAAAGTCCTCTGGCGTTGAGCTTCTTTCCCGATTCTTCTCAGTTCACCTCTCGACAAGCATGAGAAGACTCCTTGTAGGATACCACTTGCATTAATTGGACAAGTGGGGAATAATCTCTTGCGGCTTTTCCCCCAGACCAAGAAAGGGTTTCCTGCAGAAGACGGCTGCTTTTGCCTGTGCTTAACTGCAGATAAATAAGGGGTGACATTTAATTTCCCTCTAACCATATATAAAATAAGGAGACACTATAACCCAGTGTTTTTTCAGAATTCTCTATTAACGCTGTTTTCTTGTGGGTTCATTTCTAATGATTGTAAACAGGCCAGGCCAAAAGTGAGCAGCATCTTGAGTCCGTAGCATGAAACTAAACATTCAGGAACATTAAGCTGTTACAAAGGTGGCTTCTCTCCTTAGCCGGTGGCAATCCTTGGCATGAAATATTAGGAGCTACTTCAGTAGAACTTGACTTTATTACTATCACATTTCAGTTATGCATTCTTTAGATACTGGCTAGCATTTTACATTTTCAGGAGACCTTTATAATTGTGCCTTCAGGCAGAATCTCGCCTCTCTTTGGCTATTCTGGCCTCTCTTGCTGATTTCTAACTGTTCAGGTTTTCAAACCAGCTTCCCTAATATCCAAAGATATCCATTTAATTCTGCTAAGTTGTTATAGACCTTACTACCATAAATTCCCAGATGATGTATCAATCTTCTCTTGCACATTTCTACCATTAATTCTTCCGTTTTGTTCCATTTCAGTCAGGCCAAAGACCAGCAGAGTGTGCCTTTTTTCCGCCCTCTCAGAAATTAAGACAATTGTGCAATCAGTTTTTAAAATGTATTAATTTTCTTGCCCTGTGGATACTTACCGCCTGAGGGTGGTCTGGCCCCACCTTTTGGTCTTCTGGCTCTGCCCCCAGGCTTGGGGTCCTGATGTGTCTGGTTGGTGGATTAATAGGGAAGATGCCACCACTCTACCATCCTTGCCTTCTGTTTCTTAGTTTTGTATCTACCATTGTTAATATTTTAATATTTATTATTTTTATTGGAAGCCACCCAGTGTTGCTTTGCAGAGTGAGATGGGCAGCGTATAAATTTAACAAAATAAATAAATATATTCCTAACCCAGTGTTTTTTCCAGAGTTCTGAGCCTGAGTCATTTTCCATGGGAATTGTGTCACTCTAGTCCTACAGCTGTCAGGCTTCTATGAGCAGGATTTGACTAAATCAAACTTCCCATTTTAGCTCCGCTTTTTTCAGCCTGACTTGGCAGAAGACAGCAGACATTGTTCAGTTAACTTTGAATACCTACTGCATAATTAAAACCATACGCAGAGTTGACTGCCCGCTGCAGTCAAAGAAGTCAAGAATTGGTATATATTCTGAATCATTTAAACTCAAGGCTTCCTCCTCCTGCTCTCCTAATTTAGGGTTAATTGGCATGGTACTTGGTGGCCCTGTAGTCAGGGAATTTGTGGCAACTTTACATCCCTAGTCTAGGAACTGCTAGTTAGTTCCTCAACAGCCTCAATCTGTACAAATGAAGCCTCATATTTCACTAGGTATGTCATATTATTCTGTTCCACTTCATCTAACCCTTTATTTTCTTCTTTTTCTTTAAAAACCTCCTTTTTCTGGTAGTCTTTCTTGCCTTTCATCTAAATATTCTCAAATTGACCCTAATGAGAAATATCACTTCACCAGACCTTATTATAACAAGCAGTAAATCCACGAACAACATAAACTGCTTAAATAAATAAATAGATAGATAGATAAATAAGTTGGGTATACAAGGACATTCCTCAAGTCCCTTCATCTTCTCTTCCAACAGAGCCGTTTGTTGCACATGTAGTTTATGCTGTCTTCAGGCAGAAAGACAAACATGGCACACATGCTTGCTGCAGGTCACTGGAAGAGCTCCCACAGTGTCCATGGAGGTATGACATCCGGATGAATTCATCATCTCCTTCCACTTTCTTTGCTAGAGACCTGTATAGCATTTTCCTGCCTGCCCAAAATAAGGGTTACTTCATCGTGAGTGCCCACATCTGTAATACAGTAAATGTTTCTCCAGACCACGATAAAGCCAAGAGATTGGAGTTTATAGTAGATTCTTTGCTCTGTGTTAATAATGAATGCTCACATATTTACATTTGAAGAAATATATTTTACTAAATAGCGAACATTTAAAAAAAGGTTAATACTTTGTCCATGGAAGTAACACAGATGTTGCTCTTTGATAGTACATGATTTCCGGGCTAAAGAAGCACATAAATGCAACATATAGAGCATAGCAAAAAGAATAAGATATAATACAACTAATGTTGAAAGCTATGGAAAGAACTTTTATTCCTTTATGTATGATTTTATATTTGATAGTACGAATTTACAGTGAATCTGTTTTGCAATGTTTTGATTCTGATGTAGCTATCTTTTGAAATTTCTGTAGTACAAAATAGCTTAACTTAGATAAAAGTGCTTCTTGGTAGTTCATTCCATTTAATCACATATAGTTTGGTTCTGATGCCATTGCTGTCCAGGCTTCACATTTGCTAGAGGTTTTGGAGGAATCAACTGAATTCTGAATGTTTGAAGGTGCAGTTTCAAAGCTGGAATATTAATTCACCTTGTTTAAGTGCCTTTATCATTTCCATACTTTGAGTTATAATCTGTAGATTGTTGGTGTAAATAGACAGCATTGCTGGTAAAGTTTGCATTATGTTCCTCTTCAGTGTATCCCAAACATTTCAGGACATAAAAACCAGAATTTTTCATGTATGAGAAATGCCCAAAATAATTATTATATAACATTGGAGTCATATGATTTATAGTAACAGATTCTTGATATATGTAGTCTCTCAATGTTTGAATTATAATTTATAATATTATTATAATTTATTTATATTTACTAACATGTATTCTTTTACAAAGAAATAAGGCTGAAAAAAATGGAAATCTGAGGGGGGAGGGGGGAGTTTATGATCAGCTTCCAGCTGTCACAACAACCCTTGTTTATGTGGGTATTTTTTCTTTTTTAATTGGTTGGATGCAATAAACATATTTCCTTAACAACAAATACACATACAGGAATATTAATACTTTAAAAAACACACATGCACAGAATTAGATCAGGCCCAAGAAATTTACTGGCTGAAGTGGATCAGCTAATAGATTCCATTCTATATTGGCTGATTATACCAGATTATTGTATAAAAAGTTCTATATACCAGTATTTATTTATTTCTTCATTCATTTGTTCATGCACTGTCAGTCTCCAGACAAATAAGTATGAATAATATTGATGGATTTCTCCTTTTTTTAACCTTTGCAAACATAATTTGAAAAGGTCACCCTCCTTTAGCTTAATTTGTTTACTTTTTGTATGATTATTAGTACAGTAGCCCTAAAATGATTTACATTGAAGTACTTCACTAACTTGGGCTTTCTCTTAAATCAGCCTTTATAGGAAGACAGCCTTGTAGCTTCCTGTGTTTATAAATTTTAAAAAGGAATTCAGTTGTGTTAAATAATAGTCTCAAGTAAGTGTGAGTACAACCACAGACTATTATCATTCCTTTCCCCATTTCCTTCCTTCCTTTTTCGAATAGCATTTACATTAAAAAACACAACTCAAATTCCTGAAAGGTATCACCAATATATAACCGTGCATACCTATCCATCAATGTGCATATCAATAGATTGTGTAAAAACTTTTAAATATTAGTACACAATGGGAGTAATGCATGGGAGTTTTCTTCCTCCATTTAGTATTAGCTGCTGAAAAAAAATGATATAAGTCATAGTTTACATCTACGTGATCAATATTTGGTTAAATTGGAAGCAGGGTTCTTACAAATCAAAATAGGATGAGGGAATTTCTTTGGGTTGGTGAATATATTGTAATTTTTAGAGGTTGGCATGAACTGTCTCACTTGATGATTGTTAAGGGCAGCAGAGACCAACCTATCAAAAATAACTTCCACATGGCAGGTAGGTAGCTACAAAATAGCCCTTTGTCAAAAAGTGGAGTAAGTAAGGTACCATGCCATTTCCTCTAGGTCTGCAGATGCTGTTTGCGCCCTCAAATCCTTGCCTGTGTCATTCTGGGGCAAATGAACATGTCCAAAACAAAATGATGGGCTGTAGTTTTTCACTATTTTTATTGTCTTGAGAATGCCTTTATAGGATTGTTAGAGAAAAAAATCCTATGTAGAATTTAAAGGTATTTTTGTAATTTAAAAAATGCTGGAACCTGAATACTTGGTTTGTTCTGCAGAGCATTAATTTCCTAAGTTAAAAGCTGTTTTTTAAAGCCTGATGGTGGGCAGCAAAGTGGATTTTGGGAGCTTTGGTAGTGCCTGGGACCAAGCAGTTTCTATTTGAGAGCTAGGGTGTCATTTTGAATGGTCAACTACAGGTAGTCCTCCATTTATGATCACAGTTGAGGTTATATGCTGAGTTCCAGGTTTTAGGGCAACTTTATAGCAGTCATTAAGCGAATCATGTGGTTGTTAAGTAGATCCAGCTTCCCAAACTGTAATTTTGCCATAAATCACCAAGAAAGGTCACAAATTGTAATCAATGACTTTAGGATGCTGCAACCAGTCAAATGCGAGCTACAGTAGTTGCCAAGTGCTAGAATTGTGATCACGTGACGGTGATGATGATGTGACAGTTGTAGCACTAGAACTTATATACTGCTTCACAGTGCTTTGTAGCCCTCTAAGCGGTTTACAGAGTCAGCATATTGCCCCCAACAATCGGGGTCCTCATTTTTACTGACCTTGGAAAGATGGAAGGCTGAATCAAGCTTGAGCCAAATTGAACTACTGGCAGTCGGCAGAATTAGCCTGCAATACTGCATTCTAATCACTGCGCCACCACAGGACAGTCACTTTTTCCAGGACTTGTAATTTTGAGTTGTCATTAAACTTATAGTTGTAAGTTAACGACTGCCTATATTTTGCAATATTCTTCCATTCTTATTATTGGCTTACATTCTGAGCAAAGCTTCAGTGCAGTTCCTGAAAGGAGAAAAATATTCAAATTATATAAGTGAAACAGAATTAATACTAAGGTTAAATAAGAATAAACGTAATTGTTTTAAAGACTAATAACTATGGTAATTTTAATCAAAACCAAATGTTTTCTTGTTAGTTTAAATAAACATAGTTGAGTTCTTTATTTCTGGAAGAACATTTAAAACCAGCATCACATGTTTTTCTTACTCTTAGATACTTCCAACTGCTCAACGTCTACTTGATGAGCTGCTATCCTCTCAGTCCACTGCCATCAACACTGTATGTGGAGCCCCAGGTAATAAGTAATGCTGTGGATTTATTATACTAAAAAAGTATAATCCAAACAATGGTTTTCAAATATGCAAATAAATTTAGTTTTGAAAATGGTAGCACTTTAGGCTGCCTATCACTAAAAAGCATAGAGGTGTAGCAGATAAAGTATACTGATCATGATTCTCTTGAGTTGTTCATATGAAACTTTTCCTCTATTAAGTAGTAGGAAGGTACGTTGTATCATGTTTCAAATATATGTTTCAGTATTTCTGTAGTAAAATTAAGTCTCATTACGTGTTTTACCTGCAACCTTGAGTAGAGGGGGAAACACACTCTTTGGAACAACTGAAAGAATGTGCCTGCTTTTTCCTAAGATCCTACTGCTGGTCCATCTGCCTCTGATCAAAGCACCTGGTACTTGGATGAATCTACATTAAGTGACAACATAAAGAAAACTCTTCACAAATTTTGTGGTCCCTCTCCTGTTGTATTTAGGTAACTTAAATTTTCTTCTTTCTTTACAATTTGTGCAGGTTTGCAAAGTCAGATGCAAACATCAGCATCCGGACTCTCTTTGTTTTTGTAGCTTTAGAAAGACAGTAAAAGATAATGGCTTTTTTAAATTGTAGATGGAGAGCTATATATATTTGATCAGCTATATTTCAACATGTGAAACATAAGTTGTATACAAATAGTCCTTGATATAAGAGCCGAGGTGGTGCAGTGGTTAGAGTGCAGTACAGCAGGCTACTTCAGCTGACTGCTAGCTGCAGTTCAGCAGTTCAAATCTCACCAGGCTCAAGGTTGACTCAGCCTCTATCCTTCCGAGGTCGGTAAAATGAGGACCCAGATTGTTGGGGGCAAGAGTCTGAGTCTGTAAACTGCTTAGAGAGAGGGCTGTAAAGCACTGTGAAGTGGTGTTATATGTGTTATTGCTATGCTATTCAGTAACCATTTGAAGTTATG
>JANHFT010000561.1:194565-214533 GCA_032467955.1 Pseudoxenodon macrops | reverse complement strand
AGTCAATGGCAGCAATATATGGGGGGGAAAACTTTCTCAGAAAAAAATGTATACTTAATGATGAATTTTGTAGGCTAGATTTTAATTATCTGAAAAGAAGGGAGAAGTAGAAAGTTGAATAAGAACCCTACAATATGTGTATAAATTCTTTTCTTGCCTATTAGCATCTCCACCGTTGCAGAGAACGTCTCCAGCATTATAGATAAGGGAACAAAACAAGAAAAAACAGACTGAATTGCTTTAATTTGATTGATGTTAAATCCCATCTATATACTGGTTTTTATGCCAACTCAGATGTGAACAGAAATGTTTTTAAAGGCTATTAATAGCACATCTTTATTCCTGGGGAAGCAGTAAGCCACTTTCTAAACCCGTTTCAGGTTAATGAAATGTTTTCAAAGTCGCTCCCCAGTGAAGGGAAAATATTTTAAAAAAAGTGAAAAAGTGGAGAATTATCATTTTAAGTTGCAGAAACATTTTAAGGTCTGATAGGAACTTTTGTGTTTATAGTTGAGTTGCAGTAAATTACTTACCAATATTTAGAAATTTATAAATATGAAAGTAAATTTCACCATATGAGTCAAAAACAGTTTATATCTTCAAACTTAACATGATCTTGGACATTATTCTTGGCGTTGGTTTTGGGCAGAAATCTACACTGTCACTTCAGCAGTCAAATTGTAAACTGTAATTTGACTTTGAATATCTATATCAAAGTCCAGAATTCTGTTTAAATTCATTATTTTATATTGAGTCACCCTCATTTCCTATGTGTATGAAGAATTTATCTGCTTACTGACATAAGGTCACTTAATTGGCGTTCCTTGAAGAATTTGCAAACCAATAGGCTGTGGGGACTGATAAAAAACAGATTTTTATACAAATTAATGAATAAATTAGTAAAATTAAGCTACTTAGAAATCAGTACCTTTTGTGTATTACAAGTTTGTTGTAAGCATGCTCAATCTTCTTCGTGTTACTTACACAATAGCTGTAATTGCTAAGTTAAAAGTTTGGTCAGGAAGTGCTTTTACCCCACTGTCTGTTCTGAATAAATTCACCTAGTCCATGAATAGTATCGAGTACAGGTTAAAGGCCAGAACTGCTTCCTTGGATTTCTAGTCTTCAGTATTTTAGTGATACACAGAGAAACAATTGCTTATACCCCAACATTTACTTACATTTGTTCCATGGAACAAAATTTCATTTAAGGCTTATTATCTGTCTTGGTTTGAAATTCCTGCTTTTTTTGGCTTTGTTTGAAAGTACATTATCAACCAGGCACAGCTACTGCAATTCTAGAGTCAAGCAGGCAGTCCCAAAAAGACTTAATGTATAAAATTCAAGAAGTGCAGAAATTGTTATGATTTTATAACCGGGGGATCATCCTTAAATTCTACAGCAATATGTTTTTCACTGAACCATAAATGTTTCCTCAAATAAGCCACAAATCTACAAATGTCTCCCCAAAGAATACACAACGTTCCCTGTGTGTCAACAGAGTAACACAAGGACAGTGATTACTATAAGGGACTATTCCTGTACAGCTGGAATATTTGCCTTTGTATGTTTTCTCTTCTTTCCTATTGATAAGAAAAGCTTTCAGCCTGCCATGGCTTCCTGATCTTTGTCGCTTTCCCCTGAGATGTGGGTCTCAGTCTTCCTTTTTCTTGTCCTTCAGTAGTAAGAACTGGGCCTTCTATCTGCGTTTGTCTGATGGCCTGACATAATTGAATTCCATGGGTTCCTATTTTCATCTATGTTGCCAGGTTGTCTTTCTTACTTTTTGATGTTGCAAGAATATGTCATGAGATGGTATCTGGAACACTACATAAAAACTGTGAGTCAATTAGCCTCCCCCTCTCATAAATTTCTGTATAATTAAAACATGTATTAATAGACGTTGTGCCTTGAGGATTTAACTCTTCTATTTTATTTAAATAGGATGACGTGTTAGCTGTTACAAATACTAGAAACTCTTTTTAGAAGTACTTGTAAAGAGAGGGGAAGTTCTATCATCCCCAGTGGGGAGCTGGAACATGGTCTATTTTGGTGTATTTTTCCCCTTTTGCCAACATTATGCAAAAGGAGAGAGTACATAGAAAGGCTCAGCTGTTGGGAAACATCCAAAAAATTAGGGAAACAAGGCCACTTTTAGAATTATCAGGCATAAGGTGTTATAACCCGGTTTGTTTGTTCTCTGCTACCAGGTTTCCACCAGGTTAATTAATATCAATCCCTGACATGTATCCAGGCAGAGTATAACTGAAATCCTGTAGCTGATGTCTTTGATTGCTCCCCTTTATACGGCGGGTTTCTTCTCTCCAGTAGGAAGCGTTCACGCAGGGTCTGCTTTCCCAGCAATTCAAGGGACTTCCTTAACAAGCCTGTCTTCTCCGTCCAGTTCCCTTGTGACAGGGGGCTTTCCTTCGGAAGACGAACAACACAGTCAACCGGTCAGTCCTCAAGGATTGCACTACCTTCATTCTGCCTACCGAGTTGGTAAGGACCACAAACAGTGGCACTTTCAGTGTTTTCAGCTGGCATTCAGAACCCGAGTGATGCGTATCTTATTAATGGCTACCTGGAAAGGCTGACCTGTTCTGCCGTTTGTAGATGAAAGTTCAGATTCCCTAGTTTAAATTGGTGAGCATCTGACCGGTGAATAAATAATTCAGGACAATGCGAAGAGACATGGGATTAATTATAGTTGCAGGAAATTGTATTTGTCAGCAATATATTCCTTGATCCTGTAACTCTGGGAGACCAGACAGCCAGCCTTAAATTGGGAACCGTAGACCAAATGGATTGGCTAGTGATCAGCGTATTTATTCTGGATTCAGGACATTGAAAATGCATCTTCCTTAGTTCTGAAAATTGTGTCTGTCTTGATTCGCTGCTCTGGACAGTTGGCGTTTCTCTGTGTAATTGAGCAATGATAAATATGGGCAGTCTGAGAGTCAATCCTTGTTAATGGTAATGAGATCCAGCAGGCATGGACTAGTGCAATGCGCTGTGCATGGGGCTGCCCTTGACAACCCAGGATGCAGCAACACAGGCAGGTATGAGGTAGATACTGACCCTCATGCCAAATCTTTGTTCCTCCTCCCAGTCTTCAATCTTAAGCTTTGCAGAATCTTCCTTTTTTAAAAGAAACAAATCAAAGCTTTGCTAAGGAGAGTGAAAGATATAATTATTTAGCATCTTCTCCTTATGGCTTTTCTTTGCCACAAATTGTCGCACAGGTTGTTTCTATGGTGCAGGAAGCTTTAAAATCAATGTCTAAATTTTAACAAGGTGAAGGCTGAAACGGTGGTTGGTTGAAACTGCTCTCTCTTGCCTGCGTGGGAAGTGTGAGCAAGGAAGCCCAAATTGAGGGTTCGATTTGCTCTCCCCTTCAGGGATGCTGGCACTGGAGATGCTTGGTCGCAGAGCTCATAATGACCACCCCAATAACTTCTCACGCAGCCCCCCCTACACAGAAGATGTGAAGTGGCTTCTCGGACTAGCGGCCAAATTAGGTAAGATCCACAGACACCCTGATGTGAAGGGGAGGGAACATGCGTCTCAAGGTGGCTCTCCTGCCTGCATAGGTCTAGGGTGTCGTATTTTATTGCCTAGAGTTGCTAGTGCCAGAGATCCCTTGGTGAAAAGTAAACAGTGCAATTTTAAGGGTGCTTCTGGTACATTTTCCAGCTTGAAATTTTCAATGTAAAAAGTTGACAGCTGTTTTTTAAAATGTTATTTACAGTACAGGTGTCTTAAAGTTAGAAAGAGAATTTAAAGCCGGTTGCCTTTGACATCAAGTGGCTCTCTGTAGATCCTAGCCCATATTATTTTAATTGCCAATGGTTGAAAAATAAATGACAATAGATGTTACCCCTTTTTCTTGGATATAGTCTACCAAGATAGCTGCTGGTTTTGTTCTCCTTACAGAAGAGGAATCAATCTCTCTCTCTCTCTCTCTCTCTCACACACACACACACACAGACACACACACACTCTTACTCACACACTCACACAAACACGGGGACTTCTTTCCTATGCCTTTCATTCACAATAAATCCCTTTGCTCCTTGCAGGTGTGAACTACGTACATCAGTTTTGCGTTGGTGCAGCCAAGGGAGTCCTGAGTCCTTTTGTGCTGCAAGAGATCATCATGGAGTCCCTGCAGAGACTCAATCCTGCCCATGTCCACAACCACTTGCGCACACCGGCCTTTCATCAGTTGGTGCAGAGGTGCCAGCAGGCCTATATTCAGGTATTTCCTCTTAATGATAAAGGACTACCAGAAGAGGGACCTTGTCCCTTTGTGGGGAAAAATCAGTCAGACAGTACAGGTTATTCGTTCATTCCCTGGAAAACCTTTCACTTGGCTTTCCTTCTACTTCCCCACAAAGCGGTATATAAGTCTTAAGCGCTATTGCTATTGTCTTAAACGACAGCAAGGGGACCGTGGTGGCTCACGTGGTAAGATGCTGGTCCTGCGCATTGCTGAGGTTGGTGGCTAGATTCCCGTGAGGGAATAAACCACGTAGGGACAAGAAAGGAGCCTTCCCTGATTGCCTATCAGCATTCAGGTATCCCGCAGGTAAGGATAACACCACCCAAAAAAATTTCTTTCACAGAGGCAGCTTGGTGATCCCTGGCTAACACCTAACTAACACGTGCCATGCACTAAAATAAATTAAATTAAAATAAAATAAAATAAAATAAAAGGACAGCACTTTTATTTTCCCCTCTCCTAGCTCTGCCTGTAACTCCTGTTCTGAGAATCTAAATGGGATCTCAGGTGATCCAGAGCTGTGATGGCTAAGACCTAGCTTTAGATTTCTGCTCACCCATTAATACTTTGGGATTTATTCATGTTTGATCACTATTTCTTCTTCCACCCAGTTCAATTGGGAGGGTCTGGATCACACTGAGCATTTTGTTATGTAAGAAGAAGGTGGACCCAGACTGGGCTGTTTTTGGCATTTATCTAGACAATAGGGTAGATGGGTTTACTACAGTACTACTACTCCATCTAGATTTGGGTGGGCAACTCTGGCCCCTTTTATGACCTGTGAACTTCAGTGCCTAGAATTCCTGAGCCAGCCATAAAGAGGCCATGGTGGCCCACCTGGATCTAGAGTCTTATGGTTCCTCATGGAGGGAAGACACTATTCAGGTAGATTATAAACTGGGGTTTTCCATCAGAAACTCTTATTTCATCCCTGCTTTATCTTGGTTTTCCCAAGTACATCCATCATCGCCTGATCCATCTCACTCCAGCGGACTACGATGACTTTGTGAATGCCATTCGCAGCGCCCGAAGCGCCTTCTGCCTGACTCCTATGGGCATGATGCAGTTCAATGACATCCTTCAGAATCTGAAGCGCAGCAAACAGACCAAGGATCTGTGGCAACGGGTCTCTCTGGAAATGACTACCTTTTCACCCTGATGCCCCATCTTGCATCCTTCCTTACGGGATCTTTTTAATTTTAGCTATTGGAAACCACTGATTCAATGTATTTCTACCATGACATTCCTCGTCCATGTGGCTGTGGCTGTGTTCTACTTCCCTTTCTCTCCTCCCCAGCAAGTGAAGGCAAGGAAACTGTGTGCATGTGTGTGTGTGTGCGTGCGCGTATGCGTGGGTGAGAGAGAGGGGGAGCTGGCTGATCATTGGTCAACAGTTTGTCTTTTTCCTGTATAGGGATGTCTTTATAAATGAACATCATTTCTGCCTTTCTCTCTCTCTCACTGGGTGTGTATGCATGCATGTTAGGGGTAGGATCAAGCCTGTTTCTTTATAATATTTATTTTGGCATTTATAAATATGTATACTACTTTCTATATGGTTCTTAAAATTTCAGCCGTTACCGGGCCAGGAGAGGCAGAGTTTGTTTCTGCTCATCCAGGTTTTCTCCAACAAACCCTGTTCCTTCCTCCTTCCTGCCACAGCAGGTCCCTTCCAGTGCAGCTTACCTGTTTGGATGGGCAAAGACACCACTGGAAGCATCTGGCCTCAGCAAGTACGGAACTGGCTGGTACGATTTCTTTGCTCTTAGATAGTGATCCGAGGGCCTCCTCATCAGACGACATAGGATATTCTACCCAAAATGGCTCCAGGTTGTACAGTCATGTTCCTTTGGATGAGATGTTAGCTCTCCTGTAATCAGTTTCTTACTCCTTGTTTCAGTTTCCCCGATTAAAACCCTCATTTTCTTAGACTGACTCTTCTCCATATTTCTGTTTATCATGCTGACATCATAAAACAAAGAACTAAGAGTGCCTTAGAATAGGAAGTTCTAACCTATTTTTGCAAAGGACTGAAAAAGTACCGAAACCTGGTCTTGTCCCAATGACCTTTGAACCACACAACCTCTCGCCACAAAGTAATAAGGAAACTTGGTCTTAAAGATAAGGAGGATTCTCATCTGCTGCTAGTCCACAAGCAACTGATATTCAGGCATGTATCGCCCTGAAGCTGGAGATCCCGTTCAGCTTTCATGGTTAATGGCTTTTGCTAGACACACATATATTATTCAATGCCCACAAACTTCATCTGGTGGTAGTTAATCCAGTAAACTTGGTTATGCATTTTGTGAACACCAAATTTTGCCTGACTTCAATTTTTGCCGATCACTTTCCCTGGTTCAGCCTAACTTGGGGAAAGGCAAGATTTATTCACTTCATCCAGCTCATGTGGATTTTGTTAACCTTAAATTTCCTCATAGTTGTGTGTTACCTGATGTGAACTAGTCGATTATTAAATATATGGGGACTAATCATATTAACTATTTCATTAAATAGTTTAAATTTACATTTAAATAAAGTTAAATGAAATTTAATGTGTCTCGGCCTCAGCCACTTTTTAGCCCTCAATCCGAAAAAAGTTGTGTGCTAGTAACGTTGGACTTCCTCTGATTAACTCTCAGCATTCTTTATATTACGTGATGCTAGTGTTTCATACTGTTTTTCACTAACTAAATGGGGAAATAAACTTTGCATCCTGAAACTTGTTTGTTTTTTCCTCAGCTTTCATCTCGCTGCCCCATGGTTGGGCCTTCTGATTTGTTTTAATCATGCAATAGTCGGCCATGGCTGACTTTCCTTAGATGTGACTCTTCTATTGAAACAGCAGTGTCTGATCTCAGTTCCTTAGTCCAGCCATTGTGTTATTTCATGTAGTCAGCCTGCAAAAAGACTCCCAAAATTCTCCAGCCAGCACCCTGGGAGTTGAAGTTCTCAGATTTCAAAGTTGCTGAGGTTGAGAAACACTGTTTTAGTACAGTACACCTGCTGGCAGGTGGGGTGGGAACACCTTTGAAAGCGCAAGTTAAGACCTGGCGTAAATGCTGTGAAGATGGGCTCCATGAGCAAACACAGAGGGCATAATCTACTCTGAGACTTGTGTTTGCCTTGAGCTGATAGGCACTGCAAAAGCAGGCAGGATTAACGATTCCAAAGTCAGTTTGTGCCATGATGTATTTCCCCAAAACACACAATGTTAGAAAACCATTTTTTTAAAGTTTCCATTTCTTCAAAAGTTACCTTTTTTTTTTAAATCACCCCCCCCTCCCCATTCCCAACCCTTTCCTTTTGGTTTTGAAAAAATTACAATAAATGGCCCCGTAAAAAGGTGTGAATTAATTTCTTTGGCCTTGAAGGGGTTGTGGCAGTGGGACCAGAGGAATTGTTTGGAAACATCTCTATTCAGAGAACAAAGGGAGGTGAAGGGACGCGCCCTGCCACTGGCAACAGAAAGAGAGGAATGAAAAGGCCAGGAATAAAGGAGAGGGCAAGAAGGCAGGGTGAGTAGGAGGCCAGGGGGGCTGCCAGGAAGGCTGTACTGGTTCCATGAGGGTCCCATTTCGGAACTAATCCTGATGACTGTCACCACCTTGATTTCAGTGAGATTCAAAGCCAGGAAAAGGATGTTTATATTTTAGAGCAATGATCCTTCTTGAACTGTATGTTAGTGCAGTGTAGTTAACCCATATTCCTCTCTCTCCTATGTGGTCCTTATTCAGGCTAATTCCTTGAAAGGTTTATGCCACCATTGCATTAGACACGCTTGATGTTAAAATTGTGGAACTTGTGCATGTGGCAGTAAAGAGTTACTGAAGCATCCCCACCTCAAGGCCTTTCCTGCCCAAAGAAGCTGCCATCTTAAATAAAGTTCGTATTTGCACTTACTGGCTGGAGTTCTGCAAGTTGGCAGAATACAGTAATTCATTGAGTCGCTTCTATTTCAAATCAACCCTGTAAAATTAAAACTAGATAATTGGAACAATTGGTCCATGTTAAATTTTACAGATGGTAGAAATGTAGCCACATTCAAAGATATAATTACTACACTAGTCTAATAAAAGTAACCACATGGAATAAATCAGAATTGCTGGGCACTTTGCCAGATGGGGAGTCACAAAGCAGGTCCCGTCTTTATAGAAAGCTCGACGTAACAGGACTTGAGTAGCAACTTCTCCACAAAGGCAATTTAATTTGTACTGTGAGCTATTTTTTTTGGTTTTGTATTTACTGTTGAGAACAGCTATAAGCCATGGTAGCGCAGTGGTTAGAATGCAGTATTGCAGGTTAATTCTGCTGACTGCCGACTGCCACCTGTTTGAGTCTCACCAGCTCCAGGTTGAATCTGCCTTCCATTCTTCCAAGGTTGGTAAAATGAGGACCCAGATTGTTGAGAGCAAGAGGCCGATTCCGTATATCACTTAAAGACGGCTGTAAAGCACTGTGAAGCAGTATATAAGTCTATTGCTATTGGGAGGATGTGGACATTCTAATATTATTACTGTTTGGAGTTTAAGGCCAGTTATTTAATTTAAATACCTTGCCAGCCAAACAAAGGGGCTTGAATAAACACATTTAGCCTAATAAAGCTTTAATGCTGGGATGTGCACGATCCCTGGCAAGGTGGAAGGGTTATATAACTCGGACTAATTTTTGTGCATTTTGGATTGTGCTGTATTTGAGCTACGAAAAAGCACAGGCAGGTACTTGAAGATTTTGAATCACACTATTGTATACCATTTGGTTGCCAGGTAAGCACTTTAGACCACTTTGCTAACACCAAGGTCTTCATTTAACATAGTTTATCTCAAGTACTTTTAGTGTGGCTGGAGTGCTTAGAGCTCTTTTTGGTCTGATTGATGTTTATGACAGAAGCATTAGCTCCTGGAGTGCAGTTTGCCTACTGGTTACTTATCAGGATGATGCGCTAAGGAACTTTCTTCAGTCACAGGAGGGGTGCTGAACAACGGGACTAAAATATTGCTGTCACTAGGATTTTTTTCAGTGGCCTTGCATACTACAACATACCTTATTCTTGTTAGTTGTCCCTTGTGTTTTTAATTCCATTGATCTCATTGGAAATGAGATCAAATACGAACTTGAAGGAAAGAAAAATGACAAGAGAGCTTGGTTAATAAATAAAGCCCCAAAGTATCCTAGATCTTGGCTTGGCCAGGAGCTGCAGTGGAATCTCCAGTTTTAACCACTCTGTTCATCTGACAGAATATGCTCTAAACCCAATTACAGCTGACAATTTCTTACGTACATGTTTGATATAAAATGTATTGGGCCGAAGAAGCTTATAGATCTTGGTTGCCCTTTTTGTTGCCTTAAATTCCAGTATTCAGTATTAGTATACCATGATTGCTGAAGATAAAACAGGGACTCTGGCAGTGATAGAATCACTGCCTTCCAGTTTTTCCAGGCTTAAATCATATAAGATTTAGATTAGATTAGGAACCCAACATGATCATTCTCCTCCATAAAGACCACCTTGATTGATATCTGCCAAAAAGACCATGTTCAAAAGTTCTACCATATTTCCTTACAATTAAATGGTTATAATCATTATTAAAAAAATATTTTACAGTTCAATATTGTAATACTTCTGATTCTTGAAGGCAAAGTTTTGTCTGATTCTTTAATATATTTGGCTGCTGTATTGGGCACTTATGTTCCAGTATTTCATTCCTAATTTTATTGCACCCAGTGATTAATAGATCTACGCAGGCGTCTATCAGAGGACAGCAATGATTTCGGGCTTTGGCAGAAGAGCTGTGCTTCATTGGGAACTACCTCAGTATCAAATTGCCACTTTTCTCAAACATGAAGTCTCTGCTGGCATTAGAAGGAATGAGGAAGAATTCCATGTACCTTTCAAGTTGATGAAATCGGGGGAAAAATAAGGGAATCATAATTTTATTGCACTCAACGTTTAATAGATCTATGCAGGCATTTGCAATTTGTTTCTTTGTGTTCCTTCCAAAACCCTCAGTTAGCCTCTTAGAAGTTTTAATAGAACTTTATTCAAAGCTTTTCAAGCTGAAGGTAAGTTTGCCTTCTGAAATGTCTCCGAAAGAGGCATTCCTAATAGTGGGTGATTTCAGTATCTTGGCCAACTAGGCAGTTGGTCCTTATGAATGGATCTTTCTTATCTAATTTTGTATAGAGATAAGATTACGCCAGTGGAAAAGAATATATGTGAGTTGAACTATGGAGTTCTTGCTTCTCTCAGAGCTTGCTTGTTTGCTTGCAGATAGTTCATTAGCTGCTAGGCAGTTAATCAGTGCTAGGGAGCGTGGCACTCTACATACAGTAAGATAAAGCTGATGTTAAAGAAGGAAATGAACAGACCATCCTTTCCAGCAGCCAACATCCAGATAAGCAGCAATTAACACCAGGCAAACAAACAGAAAACTAATTAAGGAACTACCAAGGAGAAAACCACACTCCCACCAGGACCAAACCTTACACTCCCTAGCACTGATTATGTCTAGTTGGGTAATGAAACGTCTGTAAGCCACTCGGCAAGCTCAGGGAGCACCAAGGACTTGTATCCATCACACAGATGTCTCTTTTGTTCTATAAGTTGTGCAGATCTTTGTTTGCCACAAAAGTTCAGTCTCATGAGTACTGAATTACGTTTCTGCCACATACTGCCTGACATTCTGGTAAAGCCTATCCTTCCCCATTGATAGCCCCAATCCTTTCCATTAAAGCCTTGAAACTGTTTATCTTGTCCTATATAGGGAAAATAAGATTTCTCAGCCTGTCCTCAATACTTGTCTAAATAGATAGTGTGGTATTTGCTTTTTTTACACTGCCAGTTGGCTCTGCCCAATTTCCAAGGAACATACTTCTCCAGAACATCTGCAAAATGTCTCTCATCCAAACTAGCCACAATAATAATAAAGCATGACTGCATAGATGTCAAGTCCAGAGCAGAGCTGCGGTTCTAGAGTTCTACCTGACTACCAGGCTCCTACAGGTGTTTTATTTGTCTGAGGCCCAAAGATCACAAATAGCTTGCCTGTAACAGTAATTATTCAAGCAGTTATTCTGTTTAAATCCCATTACAAAAATCCTGTTCTTAGAACTAGAATTTGTATATGCAGGTGCTTTTTCTGTGAATGATAGAAGGTGAACATTGGAAGAAAGCTCAGCCCTTTCTCCAGGCATTTGAAGTCATGAATACAAGGAAGGAGCAATACAGGTCACTGTGAAGTGCAAGTCAAGTGTTCCAAAGACAGTTCTGGTTGAGCAACGGAGAAACCTTCCTAAAAGCAGCACAATGGTGGAATCTAGAAATTAGATGGGCTTGGCCTCTTCCAACTCTGAAATCTACCTTTCTTTTTCATATAGGTTACGATTTGCTGCTGCAAATATGGGGAACTGTGCAGCACAGACTACAAACTCCTACCTCCTATTACTTTTACAATATTAAATAGAAATCATTTATCTTTGTGGTATTCATCATCAACTTATCCCTGACCCTTGATATTTGACTAGAACATTCCAACTGACATTTATACTAACCATTCTGGAAATGTCTTTGATTCCTTTGAAAATAGCTGTGCTGTGCAGTGCCTTGGGAGTGGCAAAAAGGCATCAAACAGCCATCTCCTTTCCCCCAAATGCTCAGCCACTCTCTGTAGCCCAATCCCAGGAAAAGGCCTACATTGTTTAAGTGTGATGTTGAAATGCTTCAAAGGAGCTTTTCTGTGAATCTTAAGTGCTGAACACAATGTAGACTCGGCCTTTTTTGCAATTAGTTTTACACCCAATTTTTCTCCTGTAATGTTCATGGACTTAGGCTGAATACTGTGTGTACCTTTCCTCCTCTAATGCATCGTTAACTTTCCACTTCACTCCTTGTTTAGCGGTTTCTTCCCTTGGAATTCACATGGGCATCGCGGTAGGTGCTTCAGTTTTGGACCTCTTAGCAGATCCCAATCAGGCTTAAAAGTCTTAAAAATGTCTGCCTCATGTTTCTCCTCCAGAAAATACAGTTTTTTGTGTTATTGATCAGATTTAGTCTTAAATGTTACTGTTTTCTAGTCTCGTTTTAATAACTAAGTCAGGTTCTTACAGTCCAGTGTTGAGAGATCTCCATGGCTGCTATCCTGGGGGCTACATCCACCAGTATGGAGAAAAGGTTAGCACAACTTGAAAATCTACATCTAACAAGAAATAAAGCAGTTCATTTATTGATCCAAATGCTATGTCTAATTTTTATTTAGACATTGTGCTCAGCTGCAAGAGCCAAGAATTTATTTGTATCATTCAATGTGAATGACAATATACATGAATCCAGTGCAGGAAGACAGCACTTTTCTTTCTTTCTTCAGCCACAGGGTTTTAGGTTGGTGGGTTACATTTTTGGTTACACAACATTTCCCGCTGCTTGGGGACACATTGAATGAGATATTATAAAGTCCATATTATATATTTACAAACAATGGTAAATTCACAATTAAAAATGCACAACAACTAAGGCTCGGTTGAAACCACTTTCTTCCCTGGTTCAATGAACGCCCCGAGTTACAGATGTTACCCCAAGGTGTCTCCCCGTCTAAATCTGCGTATTTCCCGTGAGCTCAGCACTGGTTTTCCTGGGAGTTGCTGGGCCACTGGACATAAGGCATGTTTGAGAGATGGGCAAGAATCTGCTTTGCACTCCAAGAGACAGTGGTAGCAAGGCAGAAGATAAAACAGGAAGAGATTCTACAAGGAGACGGGAGACTCACTTGAGGCAAAATGAGACATTTTGTACCAATTCTGCTCCCCGTCAATCATAATCTCCTTGCTGTGCTCAGAAAGGAATAAAAGGAGACTACAAGCAACTAAATGCAGAAGGAGAATCCATGCAGTGGGCTTCAGAGGACAACTTTTCATCCCAGATGAAGATCCGTTTCTTGCAGCAGCTGAAGAGAGCACATTGGATTTCTCTCCATCTTTTACTTGCCTGTCTGAGAATGTCTGTACCATTCTAGTGACCTTGCCTATTTTGCTTCCCTGACCCCTGGGGTAGATACAATGAAATAACTGAAAGGGAATTAAGAAAATGCCATTTGATGTCTGGGACTAAGAACTTTGGAAAGACCACCCTATACGTAACAGAGCTGTCACAAATAGTAAGACATTCACTTGCTAGTTTCCTGAGCATTTTGGACATTAACAAGAAATGTCACAGTAGCCTACACATTTGCATGCCTCTGCTCCTTGGAGATGCTGCTTTCAGCTTCCTTGCATCTGGGAATTACAGGCTACGCACATTCCTATGTTAGTTACCATAGAATTTGGGAACCGTGGGCAACTACTGCACAGTATCTTGTGCAATTATGGTCTGAAGGTGTCTCTCGGCTACATCAAACCATAAACGGTTGAAAGTGCTTGGCTCACCCACAGATGGCACGCTTCCTCCTCCTCCTCCCTCTCTGGGTGATTCAAAGAAAGTTGGCAGTGGTGGGTGGGTGTATGTGTGTGCGCGCGCACATATGCGTCCTTCACGAGGGCTCCCACTTGAGTTTGTTTGGCAGTTTTGCTCGTGGAGATCTGGGCTTCAGCTCCAGCTCGAATTTTGCAGCTCCTCCCGGAGCCAAGTGGGGAGAGGCTGCCTGAGCGTATTCAGCAACTTGGATAGTTCAATGTTGTGCTCATGGTAGAAATCTGCCAGGAACATGCGGGACTGTAGGGATCCCAAAAAGAGAGGCTGCATTAATGAAAGGCCACTGACTACACTCCCCCCCCTCAATGATAGGAGTTCTGTAGCTTACCGAGGAATCCATCTCTGGATATCTTCTCCCTTTACTCTTCCCCAGGCATTTAGCCTTTCCTCCATCAAGCAGCTGGCACCAAAATCCCTTTGTGTCATCGTACCTGAAAGGGGAACTTACTTTATACAGTCCTTTTATACACCTGTGCTCCAATCTAGAGTGCTAGGAAGGTATTCTTGGGAAATAAATCTGCCTGTGTGTCTAGAAGTTCAGCCATTCAGACGTGGCAACTGGACTTATTTTCTTGGTTTGAGACATTTTGCTGCCCATCCAAGCAGCCTCTTCAGTCAGAACAAGCCTGCAATTTGGGAAAGAAACCCTGAGGCGGGAATGCCCCTAAAAATGTTAGGAGTTGGTACATTCCAAGGACTTTCTGTCTACTCAGATCCCCCTAAGCAATTTGTTCAGACTGAAGAAGCTGCTTGGACGGCAATGAAACATCTCAAACCAATAATAAGCCCAGTTGCCATAACTCAAGTTGCAGACAACCTTACTTGGATGGCTGAGAATCTTCACTGACATGAGGTGTGTGCGTGCGTGTGTGTGTGCACTTGCCTAAGAGGAAAGAAAAAGGCCAAATGGGGGGCTGGGCTGGTGAGCCACCAGGATTAGTGCAGATGCAGCTCACTTTCTGTTCTCTGGAAAAGCCCCTTGTTGCGCCTGGCTCTCCCTCCAGCCCCTGCCCACCACTTGCTATCCAGGCAAGAGCTCCAAGGAGAGACCCTCTCCATGCCACCCTTTCCAACTTCACAGCATGTCCATTGGCCCTGAGCGGCTGCCACGCTCACCTCCCTCTAGGCAGACCCTCACTGAAAACAGACTGAATTTTAAGAAAATGCCTTTCAAGACTCTAATCACAGGGATGGTGATTTTTATTCCGTAAGGTCCCCTTTAAGTGTACACTTCAGCCCGATTCAGAGATAAGGAATCCCCAGAACACCCAAGTTTGGATGTTGCTGCTTAGCTGCCACCGTCCCATGCCATTTGAAGGGACTATAAAGAGGACAGCAAGTTGTCTATCCTGCCAGGCCTTGGCAAACAAGCCATGACTGACCGAAGTGGAAGCAATTAACAAGCTCCTGGGCTTCACATCCTCTCTCTCTCATTATGTGGGAAGTGTGATGAATCTAGAGAAAGGAAGGGGAGGAATTGCCTGACCACCTCCTCATGTAATACTTTGTTGACCTAGAAGTGCTGTGTTCAAATCAGGTCATACAGGGAAATTAGCTTATAAGCAGCTGTCACACAAATGTATACGTTTTTACAAAGATTTCAAGACAAAGGTGCCTTCATGCAAATGGAGAGTCCTTACTTCAGGGCTTGTGTGTAGTTGAGCAGTGGTGTAATTCCCAGAAACCGTTGAATGTTGTCCATAATGGAGGAGGGGCTGTGTCGAAGCTCCTGCCCATCAACTATCAGAATCTAAATGGAAGGAGAAATAGCCAAAGATCTTGGTAAATCCTTTGCATCAATGAAAGAAACTTTCAGCGCAATCTGTAATCCTGCCAGACTGCAACCTTCAATAATCTTTACCTAAATCCTCTTTGTAAATAAGGAGATTTGGATTTAAGAAACAACCCCCATACAGGGTCTGGCTTTATTGAGCCCATTGAGCCAACACTTGCTGGGTTTGTTGAAAATGGATGTGAAGACGCAGATGTTCCTTTACCGTAGTAGTAACCTGTTGATCAGCCTTGCATGCTGGCTTGAAAGTACTTTGGCTTTTCACTAAACTGCTTCAACTACTGATACTTTTGGGCTGCCCTACATCGGAACTGTTGCAATGATTTCAGAGCCCTTCTCAGCTTCACAAGGAGTGACATGAAGACTTTTTTGGAAGCTTGTGCAGGTCTCTTGACTGGGGCATGATTCCCTTTCACAAGCCTGCATCAGGAAGAGAATACCTGGGTGCGCATTGCTTCACAGGGGAGGGAGCCTCAAGTGCCCCACTAGCTGTAGTCTCATTGGCTGGAATAACCAGCTCAATTGATCCCTTCAGGAGAACAGGTGGTTGTTGGCCTTTGTAAGCTTTTTCCAACAGAAAAAAAGTAATTTGGCTCAATGTGTTCATTAAAGACATGGCAAACTCTGGGAGTGATTTGTTTAATAAACAACTCACTGTATGTTTTAATAGGACTTAAGTACAGCATTTGCAGCACTTCAGGATTAGGGATGGTTCAAAAGGCATCCACAAAGTTCTCTCTACAGCATATGCATAAAATCTCCCCAGAGACTTGTAGAGTATTCCTTCTCTATGATGCATATCACTTTCACGATATTTCCTGAACGAAGAATCAACCTTATATAGCTGGACAGACATAGCAGGTATTTCCTAATTATATCTGGCTACCAGACTATTGCACTTTCTGTCCAACCCCCCCCCCCCCGCTCCGCCCTTCTTGAAGGAGGGGGTTGAGAAATTCCTCTCTCTTATATACCGTATACAGTCATTCAGCTGGCAAGAGAGAGTACAGAGTTTTCTATAACCAGGGTTTACATTAATGATGGAGGCCCAAAAGTTCAAGGAACTTCTTCAAAGTTTCTTTCCACTCTGGGTCCACTTAGTTCTGAAACCTAGAAAGCCCGCAAGTTCTTCTTGGCAGTTTTTGTTCTTCTTGAATAACCCATTGTGAGAGAGAGAGAGAGAGACCTTTTGCAAGCCCCACAAAGAGATCTGCAAGAAGAATCCTGGTGTGCTTGAGCAAATGAGTACATTTTGAAAAGGTTGCTGGATATCAGTTTTAGGGTTCACTTAAGTTGCCTTCAAACATAAGCTAGATCTTGGGGGGGAAATGGCTGTACCTGTCCTGATGGAAAATATCTTAGCCACCTCTCCAGATGCGCTGAATATAATCCAGGATTCAGACAACGACTCTGTAGATTGTGGAGCTCTTGAGGGGCCTGGGGTCCAGCAGAAACGGTCTGGTAAAAGGTGTAGTTAAGGGCCACGGGGTCGTTGTGAGCACGCTGATGCTGCAAGTGTGAAAAGGGAATTAAGAGCATAAGATTTTGCTTTTCCCAATTCAAAAGGCAGCCAACACATAAAATGTCACCTGTGCAGTCTGGCCTTTCTGAGTTACCTGATACCAAGAGTAGGCTCGGTCAGCGGGGTTGATAAGGACAGCAATGATTTTGGCCTGTGGAAGAAGAGCTGCACTCCGTTTGGGGACCACCTCGGTATCGAAGTAATTGGCACTTTTCTCAAACATGAAGTCTGTGCTGGCATTAGAAGGGATGGGGAAGAATTCCATGTACCTGTCAAGGTGGGGAAATCAGGAAAACAATATAAGGGAATCATAACGACGGGAATGGATTTAATTAGAATTAGGAAATGTCTTACTATAGTCTTACAAGAAGCTTGCAGGCACGGACAGAGTCCACACAGACATTTGCATGGTTCTGCCCTCCCTCATGCTGGACACTTCGTGTTCTGATTCAACCTGGGAGGCCATGAAATCTGCCTCGTGGGGAACGATACAAGCCCTTCCCTCTCTGGAGACTCTCTTGATCAATTATTACTCCAGGGTGTCTCAACCTGGCTGGGGAAATTCTAGGGATTGAAATCCACACACCTTAAAAGGCATCAAGGTTGAGAAACACCCATCTAGTCGTTGCTTTATGATCAATGATAAATGCGGATGGCTAAATTAACTGCTCTGATCAAAGACAAGAACACATCCAGCTTTGCTTCTACTTGGTAGCCAGTTCTGAATGTTTGTGCTTGAGATGGAAAAAAATGAAACTTTGCTGATTAGGTACGTTTGTGATTGTAGGAATGGCTACTACATATTAACGTATGTAAAAGTAAAACGTTGAGGATGTAGTGTTATTATTTTATTCTACTGCATTAAAAAGAATCAGAAGTCAAGGCTTTCTTTTCCCCCCCTTTCCCCTACACTTCTTCCTTTTCTCTTTTCCTTTCCCCATTTTCCCACTATTTTCCTTTTTGTTTAATAAAACTTTAATTAAAAAAAAATTTTTTTTTAAAAGAAATGATGAAGGCAAATCAGCGACCAACACAAGCATCCTTGGATTAATTAAAAGTTAGCAATGTCATATAACATTTGAAGTTAACATTGTTTTTTTATGCAACTGGCTGAACGCTGGAACAAGAATCAGCTGCTAGTGCGAGGGAGAATCCTGGAAATGCAACAGGATGTGGAGAATCTTGGCCCAGCTTTTTGACCAGGGTTAGAAAGTCCAAGATAGGCAGGATCCAGAGGCTCTCAGAGACAATTCAATAGGAATCCCAGCACGTACCAATCAATTCCTTTGTGATAGCTGGGTCCATTAAAGAACTGGATCTCTTCAAAGGTGGATGGGCTTGGGAAACTGCTAGTCACAGCTGGGTGCATGGAGAGGAAGAAATGCACAGCAGTTGTTCCTGCAACAGAGAAATAAGAGGAACAGCTTCACCAGGGTTATGTTGGGTTTACTTCAGCCATAAACAACTGAAATACCTGCTGGTTCCAAATACAGGCAGTCCTTGATTTAAGATAACAACTGAACCCAAAATTTCCAATCCTAAGCAAGCAGTTGTTAAGTGAAGTCATTTTATGATCTTTGTTTGCCAGAGTTGTTAAGTGAATCATGCAGTCATTATGCAAACCTGGCTTCCCCCATTGATTGGAAGCCAGCTGAGAAGGTTACAAATGATGATCACGTGACCCCACAGGACAGTGCAGGCCTGATGCCAGGCACCCACATTTGGATCGCATAACCATGAGGACGTTGCAACAGTGGTGAGAACTGCTCTCATAGGACACTTTTTTCAGTGCTGTTGTAACTTCGAACAATCACTAAACAAATGATTGTAAGTAAAGGAACTCCTTGTATTTCTTTTCACTTATCCAATGTATTGGAGTGGTGACGAATGCTGGTTTCCAGTTTAAACTTCTTTTTGTACATTGATTTAAGTTACACATCTATCTTAACTCAGTTTGACAGGTCTGGAAGGAGTTGGGAATCTCAGTGTAGATTTGCCCCTCAGGACTAATTGCCCTTCCCTCTATGGTAGAATCCTCATTCAACTGTAAATCAGCAGAGGGGGAATGGCTGCTGTCACCAGGTGCTGAACTAGATAGAACAAGTGCCCCAGTCTACATGGCCAGCAGTGAGAAGGCAGAGTTTGGTGACGTTCAGGTGGCCATAACCTTTCTACCTTTTAAGGGGAACTAGACTGACAGATGAAGATTGAAATCACAAAATGGAGACTCACAGTGCATTATACAAATGTCGAATTGTTAAGCAAGATGAAAAATGCCGTTGGGGATAAATCTTACCAGTTTTTTGAGGACCAATAATAAGGAACTTGGGAAGTCGGTCACATGTCTTCTCTTTTGACCAGATATCCTTATGCCGCTTGTCATCACAAGGGTTCTAGGTCAAGAAAGACATCCAATATGAGACCACGTAGGAAATACATGACTTTATACACATTAGGTAAGTAAATTGTAATAGAAGGTCCCCAATCTAAGATGCGTTCTACCATTCGGAATGTGCTACTGGTCTACAAGAATACTGAGCCTTGGAGCAAAGCCGTTTAATCACACTACATTTTTTTTATAATGTTATGAAAACATTTAATATATCAAAACAGACAAAGTATTTTTGAAAAGTTTTATCTTTTGAAATCTGCACTTATTTTGAAGTTTTGCTTGCTTGATTTTGCTCTTTTCCTAATAGGAAATTCAATAGAAGTAATTTTTCCAATGTTTTTGACCTTGCTCACATTCCCCCAGCTGCATGTGCTTGGCTTTGAATGACACATTTTAGGAAGGACGCTGATATTTAGAGCAAGTTCAGGTGAGAGCCACCAAGATTAGATTAGATTAACAGAGTTGGAAGGGATCTTGTAGGTCATCTAGTCCAACCCCCTGCTCAAGCAGGAGACTC
>JANHFT010000561.1:163434-176437 GCA_032467955.1 Pseudoxenodon macrops | reverse complement strand
CATATTTTATTTTTCCAATTAAGAAGGGTTCGGTGAATGCGCATATGAAACTGGTGGGGGTCAGTACCTCCAACAAGATTAAGAACCACTGCTCTAGAGTCTCTGGCAGAGATCCAGCTGTGGTCAGAGCTGGTTTTTTCAGAGAAAATAATCACAGATGTAACAGAGGAACAATATACCATTCAATCGGTAAAATTTGCACCAAAATAAACTTATATCTTTCAATTACTTTGAATAAAGTTGTACAATTAGATATTATTACTTAAGCTCAACATTGTTTAATCAAGGTCAACAAAACAAAACCAATGAGCTGGTTATGTTCACAGTTGTCTGCAAGACAAGTTTCTAGAAGCTGCTTTTCGTGACAATTGGTTATGAAACTCAGCTTGCAATAGATAGATGTATCTATCTATCTATCTATGTATGTATGTATCTCCTCCAGAATATAAAAGACCCTCACTATATTTGGAAAAGTGGCATATTGTGCTCTATTAGCTTGCTGAGCATTTTTTTTACCTTGAAGGTAGTCAGCATTTGCTGGAGGTTTTTTAAACACCCACTTCTAATTAGATAAAAACTCTCCTTGAGAAGAAAGCAGTTTTCCATCATTTTCAGGTTTATCATTTCCTTATTATACTGTCAGACTTGTATGTAGTCACTGCTAATTTTATAGCCCCAATCTTCCTGCATGTTTCTTACCAGTTCTCAGTCTTTTTAATGAAAACAATTTGCTTAAAATATTCAAAGGAGAAAATACTGCTGGTGAAATTCTCGCAAGTGGAACTTGGAACTGGGAGGGGGGGGGAATGGTTCTTGCACTTAGGGAATGCCTGCACTGCACATCACTGTGTAGTCTCCTCCTCAGGACTCTGCAGCCCCCTTTGCTCCTCAGGCTCCTAGTCAATCCCACGGGAAGGACTACTGAGGGGGCACTGTGCCAACAGACCTTCCTCAATAGTAGTGCTGCTCCTCCTGCTAAGGGGGAGTCCTTTCCTTGAGAAATTTGGGGAGAAAGTTAAAGAAATTGTAGGAAGTTAGCACCCATCCCTCCCTTAGAAAAATGAAATATTTTAGGAAATATTAAAAGGGCAGAATATTTCCCCCTAAAAGGGAGGCAGAAACTCAGCCCCCCCATCCCATCTTTGTCAATGGGCCATTAAGGCCTGAGCCAGCTCATCTGCAACACACAAGACATGGCCTCCAGGACATAATCTAGCAACAGAAACTCACCACATGGCACCTGGGAAGATTACATCACCCAGACCCCCGCCCCCTGGGAGTCTGACAGCCAATGGGATACATTTCATGTACAGGAACAGGAAACTCTAAGGTGGGAGCCAACAGAGGGCATAAAACCAGGGCACTCTCAGCATCTCACCCTTTTTTTTCTGCTCAGGAACTCAAGCCATTCACCAATAAACCTTCTTTCCAAGCAACTTCCATGAATACAGTGTCTTTTCTCCACTTGGAACTGAACCCAGAAGGATATTTCTTCCAACAAAATTGTTCATCCAATTTCTACGTTTCTACAGTATGTCTACTTCTGATGGAGAATTTTAAGAGACCATATTGCCCAGCTCTGATAACTTATTTAAAACATTAAATGTGGGAAACAAAAACTTTTTTGCTTGACTATTAATCAATCAATCAGCTAAATCAAATCAATATAACCTCTGCACAAACGTTTTTATGGCCACATCTAAATTATCCTTTCTCAAGCCATTATCTCTAGATATGTTGAGATTCAGGAATAGCAACCTAGAGCAACCTCTTTCAAAACAAAATTTCAAATTATGGTAATTATTTTAAAAATTATAATTCTGAGGAAAACTTTGCTGGTCTAGATCTGAGAAATGAGGTTCGGTGCATGCATGTTACTTATCAGACTGCATAATATGGCCACAAACTCTGTTCTATCTTTCTGTAGCTGATACTTAAGTAGCTTTGAACTCTGCACATGCCATTCGAGGAAGCACCAGGACAGGCCTTTTCAATAATGTTGAAAAAAGAAGTCTTTAAAAAAGTTATGGAAAAATGAAAGCATTCCTTTGGAGGGTCTTTTTAATAAAATAAAAAAAGAAGCCAGCAAAATAGAAAGTTATCTGCCAAGGCATTACCAACTCAAAACTCAGTAAAAAGGTTCTTAATCCAAAAGAAAAATTAGTTATACAAAAACAATAGATACTTCAAAGATGCTTATTCATATAACACATCATTCTCCATAGTGGGTGGAGATAGCATCCAGGAATAGGTTAGCTCCATCTGTCATCTTATTGGACTGAGTCTGCAAACTGTGACGACATGCCTCCTCCAGTTGTCCTCCCAGCTTTTAGACTCAGTTGATCTTTGGACTAGACATGTTTCTGTGGTTCTCCTCCATTCCTAGATACTATTCTACCTCAAAGGAACAAGGTCTTTATTTCAAGCTCCCGCTCGAGCACGGTAGACCACTTCTTGATTCCAGTGTGAAAGGCTTTTAGCCTGAAACCACTGAAGGCCACGTGGTGGTGATTCGACTGCTTGGAGGCAGCGGATCAGGGCAGTGCCCACAAGTTCGCTCCAGAATAATGACTCTCGATCTCTATGAATGAGACAGGACCGTGAGCCACCTGGGCTCAGGGAAGGCAGCGCTTCATTGGGCAGCGCTCAGCTCTGCAGCGGCTGGCCCTAGAGCTGTGAAATTGTGCACTAAATTCAAACGATCAACTGAAGGGGAGGTGAGTTCCAATTCTGGAAGCCCCCTAAAGTGCAAACAAGCTCCCTCATCCTGGGCTTGGGCCTCAAAGGTGCCAGATATCCCCCCCCCAAGGGATCTACCCTCCGGCCTCTCCTAGTCACTTTCTTTAATAGAGCCTCACTGCTATGGATAAGGCAACTGCAGGGGAGAATTCCACCTGATGACTGTAGGTCACATCAAGATGTTAATAAAATAATGGCGGCACTGGAATTCTCAGCAGACGCATTAAACACAGCATACTTCATTTCCAGGCCCATTTCATCGTCGGTGGCTTCCTGACGCCGCCTATGGCTCTGCCAGTGGCATGGGGGAAAGGCTGTTTGGGAACTCCCTGGACCCTATTTTAGTGGAATCCAGGGACAAACGCAAAATCTTACAGTCCCTTTTCCGACGGGCTGAGTTTCACCGTCCCCCCTATTTTTGCCACTCATCCTTTCAGGACAAGAAGGTGGCTCTGGATTCACACGAACTCCAAGACAATCCCCCCCAACAGGGACAGCTGCAAGAGAGGACAGGAAGAGGCAGGCAGTGTTTTCCCCCAAAGTGGTCCTTTCAGAGTGGGGGAAATCGCTCCTTTTGCCATCAGAAGTGACTACTTAACAGACCATCCCATTGGAGGTCGACTGGCCTTTGTCAGCCAATGGGAAGAAGTCACTACAGAAGCATGGATCAGGAAGACAGTAAAATTCGGCCTCTCCCTGGAATTCCTCTCCCCCCACCCAAGGTTTTTCATCAGGTGTCCCCTGTCGAAAGACAGGGCCAAGTGGCTCCTCATGGAATTGGCCATAAATCATCTCCTGGACATTCAGGTGATACCGCCAATTCCAGTGGAACAACACAGACAGGAGTTTTATTCCCTCCTGTTCATTGTATCAAAGACCTCGGGGGGATGGAGGGCAATTCTCGACCTCAAACGACTAAACCGTCATATTGTCTACCGATGGTCCAAAATGCATTTGCTCCAGACCATTCTTAGTGAGCATCAGAAAGGATGATTTCTGCTGCAGCAGCTACAAGAGGTATTAGGAGTTAAATTGGCTTAAATTTAAAATTAAACTTAAATTTAGTGGCTCAGACAGAATTCCTGCTGGGATGATACTGGAGTTGGAAGAATCAGAACAGTAAAAAGCGATTTGTTAAGTGTTGGTTTGACTAAGAGACTACTACTAAACATAAAATATACAGAAGCTAAGATGTCCATCTTTTAATTAAGGTTGTATATCCTGTAATTGCACAGATTTTAGTCATCACCTAGCACATGTTTCCTGTTGTTTTTCTAATATAAAGAAAAGAGCAGCTCTATTTGCAGCACCTTGAGCAGTAACGCTATTATCAAGCAATGTTTACACTCCTGCAAACTTCTCAAAGTGTTGCAGTAGAAAAAGTAGGCATTACATCTCAGAATCTACTGCAGCAAACTTGAACACACGGTGCTCTATCCTTTCCTCTTTCTTTCATCCCTTCCCTTTTCTCATGTCTACATTTTGTCTAAGCTGCTTAATAAAAATGAACTTGTAAACAGACACATGGTGCCCACAGTTCCAACTGGTTTAAGAATTCTACCTAGGATTTTCCTCTCAAAAAGGACTAGCAAGTGAAGAAATAGTAACAAATCAGATGCGCTTAAATTGCATTCCAACTGCTTTTTTGCATCTTGAACAAAAGGGTAAGAAACTGAAGCCGTGATCTACAATTATTTGCCCAGCTCCAGGTGCATTAAATTCCCCCCCCCCAAAACGATGTAATGTTTCTTAGCATGTTTAAGGAAGCGTAGTTCCTGAGCTGGAGCAAAAAATACCAGGAAAAACACTGAAGTCAGACATTAGTATGGAGATGGTTAATTGAACTATTTTTACCACTCCTTAAAAAGTCCAGCAGAAATTATTTTGCTCAAACTTTCCAGATCATTTTTTCTTCACCGTAATTAATAGCTGATCTGTTTTTGGCCACACACTGATGCTGATCTTGAACTTTTTCATCATTAAATTTTAAGTCAAGCACATTCTTCCTCTTCCTATCAACATTCTTTCATCGTCTGAAGTGGCTTAGCAAGAGGGGCTGTAGCTCACCTAAACTGCTGCATAAATGATTCTCCAGTTTATCTGAAAAATTCTAGACGAGGCACACTCAAGTTCACAAGCACTGTGAAGCTTTAATTTTTTAAAAAAAGAATCTAGATTGAGACTTTCCATTCTTCTCTATTCATTCAGATAACATTCTTTTAAACATTAGAATCATTTATATTTGCTTCATTTTCTATAATATTTTTGGATAAAAGTTTTTCCCAGATTTTGTTCCTCCCCAGCTTACAATATACACTATGTTAATTCTTGAATACCTCTGGAGGTTTTCTATCCATGACTCAACTACAGAATGTTTAGTAATGATCACACTTAAAAATAATGTTGACTGCAGAAATTATAAAAATCTCCATGTGTGTACATGTTCATATGAAATGAAGACAGTTTAGCTCAGTTTTTACATCGAACCTGTTGGCATTTTCTCATGCTGAATATAGAGACAGGACTGATTTTTACTGTGTAAGTATTCCTGAAAGCAGCTTCTGGGTAGTAACTATGAGCTTTTACACCATATTATTGCTATTGGTATTACTGTCATTTTACCATAGGCCAGGGGTCCCCAAACATGGCAACTTTAAGACTTGTGGACTTCAACTCCCAGAATTCTCCAGCCAGCTATGCTGCCTTTGAAGTAGGCAGTACATCAAAGGTCTCTCCTACTTTTATTCTCAGAACAAGCTTGTGAGTTTGAACCAATGTCACCCTAGGAGTTCCAGCTGAAGAAAGTATCTGGTCCAAGTCCCAAACCAACCACTTTAGCTATTGTTCCACTGTTTTTCCTTGATGGTAAAATTTTGCTCATCTCTGACACAGTCTTGAACACAGACTAGAGTATTCCAGAATTAAATAATTGGATGAGTCACTATCCTTCAATCTAACCCACTTCTGCTGTGACATTAAAATTGAATAATGTCAAGAATTTTGCACTGAGTATGTAGGAGGAATTTATACAGCTCTGCATATTAGTAGATTAAAACAGTAATTGGAACCGTTCATGTGGCCCAACTATAAATGCTCACACCACAACAGTAGACATTTTGTGAGAAGGCAAACAAGATTCTCCTGCCTTCTTTCACCATACTCTCGAAATTCCATTTTTTTCTCAGGCCACAAAGAAACAGTTCACCTGGATAAATTTATTACTCTTTTACTGAAGTACGGCTAACTCAATGTCACGCATATAAAAAGTATATAAAACTAGCCAATACTTCAAAATAAAATAATTTGACACCCCTTCAAAATTCTTCAAGAGGGGAACATTTTAGTACGAGAGATGAAAGAAAAAAAAAGGAGGATCTTGATATTCATAGATGCTTCAAATATTGATACAAAACAGAAGGGGGGTTGGTCTTACTTGATACACTCCTTCTCATAGAGTGGAGATAGCATCCGAACATGGGTTGTCCTTGTCCAGTTAGCCGATAGGACTGAGTCTTTCAAAGGTTTGTAACCTGCCTCTGTTGCTAGGTTACCCAGATTTCGCGAAGTGCGAAGAGAGACTCGATGTGTGTTGCCGTGAAGGTAAGTACAAGTAAACACAGTGTGGAAGTAGAGGTAGAAGGAGATCAGGGACCCTTGCGCTAGGGTGGGGCTGGATGCTATCTCCACCCTACGAGAAGGAGCGTATCAGGTAAGACCCTTGATAAAGGGTGGAGCTAGCATCCAGACATGGGACATACCAAAATCATGTGTCCGAGGGTGGGCTGTCCCTGGCACTAACACTGCCCAGTCAGATTGGAAGGACTCTTTGGAGCGACCGAAGGCCACGTCCACGGAGGCGAAAACATCCAGTTTGTAGTGATGTATAAAAGTTGATGGTGAAGTCCAGGTTGCCGCCTTGCACACCTCTTCGATGGACGCCTAGGTGGCCCATGCCATTGTCGTCGCAGCACTGCGAGTTGAATGAACGGTCAGTCGTCTCGGTCTAGGGGGAAATGACAGGTCATAGGCCTTCGCAATGGTGCTCCTGATCCAATGACCAATGGTAGAGGGCCACACTTTTTGGCCTAACGTGGACGGACGGAAGAAAACGAACAGCGACTCCATTTTACGAATAGGTGCTGTCCTGCAGATGTAGAGGTGAAGGGCCCTACAGACATGTAGGGTGTGCCATTGATGACCACGAAAAGTATGGAATAAAACCCCTGCCCAGTCTGGTACATAGGGACAAGTTGGATGGCTCGAACTTGTAAGAGATGTTGACTGGCCAAATTCATAAGTAGCCTCTTGGCTGGATTCTGGGACAACGGGCAATATAAGAAAAAGGTGTGGGGAGTGGAGAGCAGTTCTAGAGATAGACTCTCCTGGACCGTCATCTGGATCCACTCGTCCGAGGTGATCTCCTCCCAGCGGTGGGCGTATTGAATTAGACGTCCCAGGTGGGCCTATCTGGGGCATCAGAATGGCTGCCCCCCCACAAAGGGGCAGTTTGTATTGTCTGCCCCTGGCCTGTTTATCTTGTCCCTGCCCCTGCGGGACCCATACTGACTTGGGACCGGGAAAACCCTGTTGCCAAGTCTGGGGACCGAAAGGAACGTCGCTGGTAAGGAGAGGTTCGGTAGGAGCTCCTTTGAGAGAATGTGGGAAGACTCTTCCTCTTATCTTTGGTCTCAATGAGGATCAGGTCCAATGCTTCCCCGAAAAGATGCTGACCTTTGTACTGAGTGGAAGAGAGGCGCCACTTGTGGTGGGTGTCCACTTGCCAGGAGTGGAGCCAGTGCATGTGTCGGGTGACCACTGAGGAGCCAATGGCCCGGGAAGCGAACCGCGCTGCCTGTAGGGTGGCGTCTGCCATGAATTGGGCTATGGCCATGAGCTTATTGATGTCCTAGTGGACCTGAGGGTCTGATGCCGGGACCTTTTCCTGAAGTTGTTGGAGCCACAGCAGTGAAGTGCGGGTGAAGAAGGAAGTGGTGGTTGATGCCCTGACTGCCCAGGCCACAGCTTGATGTGTTTTCAGAAGAGCTTGTTCTGTATGCCTGTCTTCCGGTTTCAGAAGCTCAGTGGAATCGCCTGGCATGGTGTTAGAAGAGTGAATGGTTGCAACTGGAGCATCAATTACTGGTGGTTGGAGTGATGATGCCAAGTCAGACTCGATGTTGGAAGAATCGAGGGCCTTCCATCACAGGAGGCAGGCTGGTTATCTGGGCTGATGTGGACGATTGTGCACAAATTTTTCTAAGGGCCCTGTCCCTGCGCTGCTCATTGCGTTCAGCTGCCCAGAGCCCTTGTTGGTCTTTTTTCCCATGGGGGAGTATGTAGGCGACCTAGCAGCGGGGATTTAAAGCAGGCTTGATTATAACATAATCAGAATGGAGCAATTTTAATAATAATGCCTTCTTGTTGTTTCTTTTCTTTTTTACAGGGCTCTCAAGTAACGTTAAGGAGGCGTCCTATGTTGTCAAAGAGGGGCCCGAGCCTCAATGCCTAGGCCTTGAAGAGGAATTGGCAGAGATAAGAGTTGGAGGACTCAGGGTCGAGCAGGCACGAAGAGCCACGTACCCTTGCACCTGCGTTTGGCAGAAATAATCTAGGGTAAAGCAGTCTTAGAAGGCCTCTCAGCCTCCGATTTCGCCAGCAGGGAAAGAATACAAGCACTGCCTAGGTGCTTTACCTCGATCCCCTAGGAGGCGCGAACTAGCCGGTAAATTGGCGCCTCCAAAATGGCGCCCACCACAGCCTCCACAATGGTCTCCAAAATGGTGCCGGCTGTAGTCTCCAAAATGGTGGCCGCTGTATCCTCCAAAATGGCGCCCAGCTCCGAAGGCGCGTAACGAGAGGAAAATAAAAAACGGTCTCTCGTTGCTTCCCTTGCCCGGCAGATTAGGAGCACTGATTCTCCTGTGGCCTACGGGTCCCGCTGGACCCTCTGGGCTGACTGCCGAAAAATAATTTTAGCCTGTGCCTTTACCGGATGCCAAAGGCGTCCCGGAGCGAATCTACGCCCCTCCGGCCTCTCCACCTGTCTTTTTAGCCCAGAATCCGGTTCCCGCTCTCTGCCGCCGCCTGAAATAATAAACAGCGCCTAAGAGAAGGAGCGTTGAGCTCCGGTGGCTGCACTGGGGGAATGAAACCCCGCTGGCAATAAAGGCCACCTTCAGACTGTAAGGCAAAGGCAAGGGTGAGGAAAGCGTTGCAGCGCCTGGTTACAACCCGTCCAGGCGCTGCCTTTCCCCAGCAGTTCACAGACAAGAAATAAAAACTCACTGTGATCAAAGAAGGAAGAATTAGATTCTCGATAGAAGGGAGAGCTGGCAACACACGTCCGTCTAGTCTAAGGACTGAGTGAAATCTGGGTAACCTAGCAACAGAGGCGGGTTACAAACCTTTGAAAGACTCAGTCCTATAGGCTAACTGGACGAGGACAACCTATGTCTGGATGCTAGCTCCACCCTCTATGGAGAAAAGAGGATTTTAACCTATGGTGAGATCTTAAGCAGTAGGATTCAGCAAGTGCAGGCATTTCTTAGCTCTTGGTCTTAATCTTTTGGGTCACAGTCACAAGTCTTTCAAAGAAAAAACAAAACAAAAACAGGTTACCTTGGGGTAGGTGCAGAACAACTAAAAGCCAATGAAATTCTAGATGAGGGTTCAATCAGCCTATCCTACTCAATACTGAAGCACTATCATTTTAAAACAATTAAAATTTGCCAGTATCTTTTAAAGTCAATCCGAATACAGCTTGTAAAAATGTACGCAGAATACATGTATGGCATTAATGAATAAGGTTAACCCATCTCTCTTAAACATGTAGAAATTCAGCTGGAAGGAAGAATGGAGTTTTTTAGGCACTACAATCCCAATTATTGTAACTTTTTGCCTAGTTTAATTTTCAGTCTTGAGAGATAATACCAATTTGTAATAGCTGTCCAAGCATATTGATAAGAAAACAAACTGATATCCCAAAATTGCAAATCCATTGATAGTTGTTGTTGGTATGTCTGGAGCACTTTCTCTTGGTATAAAAATCTTCTCCTATGGGATAATGGCCAGGCTCACAGTGGGGGCAGTGAGGCAGAAGATTCTGGTTGGCTGAACTACAGGAATGGAAGTCCTCACCCTCCTAAGCCAAGTGGTAGGTCGTAATTTCTCATTTGTTTAAATGGAAAGCATCCCTGACATCTTCAAGCCTAATTAAATCAGCCTTTGTCAGAAGAAAGGAACAAAATAAGGCATAGATTTTTTTAAGAACAAAACAAGCTCTGCCAAGAGGTTTACAAACATGTAATTTATTTTGTATTTTAAAGCGGACCATTCTAGAAACGTGTTGCTTTTGGTATGTGGTGAAAAGAGGACTGCTTCTCCTAAAAGAATAATTGGTATTAGTTCTTAACTGCAGGTTGAAGCATAGGTTCCACCCTCTGGTCTCAATCTTGGAGTTGGTAATTCTATTCCATTTGCTAAAGGTGGCAATAAAGATGTAATCTCAAAATCAGAAGGCTCAAAAAGGAACTTGCTTAAAAATAAAGACTGTATCCCCCAGGACTTCTATAGTCCAAAAGCAGATGCTAATTAGCAACTCCGGACGTTACCCGTCTGACAGGAAACAGCCTCGCTGAGGGAAACCTCCAATGAAATGACAGCAATATAACATTAAAAAAAAAAAAAAACCTTTGAAATACCAGTGCAAATCAAAACTGTGAGAAGTAGGTAAAGCCTCCTCTCCCCAAGATAGAACTGCATTACTACCATAGTGAAGATGATTTCAGGTGAACTGGATTCTGCACTCAAGTTATTATGTCATTTGTTCACTTTTGGCTAAGTGCAATATGAGAACTAAACTCTGGCTTAATGTAAAATGTAAACCCAGCCCATTGTTATTCAGAAATTAATGGTAAAAAAAATCTTAGTTTACAATGATGTACAAACCTAACCCTTGACTTGAAATTATAATTCTTCTCAAATGATGGGACCGCTTTGTCTGAGTTACGACTGGCTTCTCTACAAGTTCCAAAAAGTACTTACTTCTCTGAAAGTTTTTCTATTAAGGTTAGACTACGAGCCATGCCTTTGTTCAGGAGGGCCATAAAATTATCACCATACAGCTAAATATTTATCTGAATTTTCATTTGAGTGTAAATAATGTAGAATTAAAGAATGCCATCCACACTTCCTCTTAAAGAAGAATGGGGATTCTAGGTAACTTTCTAAATAACTTTGAACAACAGTAAGAAAACAGAAAACAACCTGGCTTCATACAGAGGCATCTCATATATTTCAGCCACATATACTGTATACCACCCAGAATTAAAAATGATAGATACATATCAGTTAAGCAGGGCCAATTTAACAAGAAATGCAATTTAATTCTGAGGTTTAAAAAAACCAACTTACCCTTTTTTATCTATCCAAGAATGCATCACTACCAGAAATGGAGCCCCAAGAAATGGGTAAAAAGCAGGGTGTTTTTGTGTGCTTGGTAAAAGGCGCATGGCTTGCATGTGAAAAAAACAGAAACATGCATGTAAACATTTAAGCTTCAGCTATCTCACTGGCTGATGTTCTGCAGTTAAATCTCCAGGATCTTCCCACCCTGGCTGCTCTCATCCTCTCGGCCTCTCTTTCAGGTGCCTCTGACAGCCATTCCCTGACAAGGGAAAGCACAAACTACCAGCAGGGCAGCCTTTGCAAGGGAGGGAGATGAACGATTCTCACCATCTATCAACCTCAGAGCTATTCAGCAACCTGCCTGAATGCAGCCAACATTGGATTCTCCATGGTAACCGGAAAGTGGCAGTAGGTGGGAAGAATGCAAAACACACACACACACACACACACACACACCACTACACCCAGAACTGGTCTGAGAAAAATAGGATGTAAACATTTCAAAGGTCGGCTTATATCTTCAGCCAACATTTTTTATCTGTATATCTTCTCCCTTCCTTGCAGAAAAAAATATTATGGAAAAGGAGGAAACACATTCTGTTCAGGTACAGGAAAAAAGGCAATTTCCTGCTTTGCTTGCTTCTAATAGAAAGTGAGCTGTGCCTTCAACTATTATTGATTATTTCGAGTTTCTCTTAGGAGTAGTCTATGAAAAGGGAGCAAAATCCCTAATAGCCTAGATCTATCCGTGCTTTGTTGATTCTCAGTGAAGGTAATTCTACAGTTAGAGTATCCGTCTAATCCAGTGATGGCGAACCTATGGCACGCGTGCCACAGGTGGCATGTGGAGCCATTTCTGAGGGCATGCAAGGCGCTGCCCTGTAAAAAAACCCACCCAACGGGCAAACCGGAAGTGACTTCCGATTTGCCCATAGGGCAGTTTTTCGTCCTCCGGAGGCTTCAGGAGGCTTCCCTGAAGCCCCCGGAGGGTTTAAAACGGCCCAGCAGGCAAATCGAAGTCACTTCCGGTTTGCCTGTTGGGCAGTGGCAAAGAGCCCGAGGGCCTTGTTCCAGTGGGACTGCATCATGGCCTGGAACTGGCTGATCATCTCAACCTGTTCAGCCTCCAGGCACTGGTACCTGGCCTTGTACTCCCACAGGTCTTCCCTCTGCTTGGAAAGCTTATGCTGGAAGTCCTCAGTGAGGTGCTTCTGCTGAGCCTCCTTCTCAGTCAGATCCAATTTGAACTGAGACAGCTGTTTTGCTAACTCTTTCTCATGGTGGCTGCTTAGTTCCAACAACTGCTTCCTGTTGGGGCCCTAAGGAGCCCGGGTGGGGAGGCAAGGAGTGGCTGGCAGGGGAGGGGCGAGTAGAGGTTGTCAAGGCACCCATTGACGTGAGTGACATGGAGTTGGCCATGCCCACCCAGTCACATGACCACTTAGCTACACCCACTCGGTTATTAGGCAAATCATATTAGTGGTCGCGAGATTTAAAATTATGAATTTAGTGGCTCCTGAGGTCCGAAATGTTGGGGACTAGATGATCTCTGTGGTCCCTTTCAACCCTATTGTTCTATGATTCATTCTATTGTAACAGGCAACTGCTGACCTAATGAGGAATTCATGATCCCTTTATGCCACACCCGCTTACAGAAGCTTCCTGGCATCACCTCATCTAGTACAATTGTGCTTTGATAGCAAGTATCAGATCCTTCATCAGTCCATCAAGCTTCTGCTGGGAGAAATCTGGTGTGATAGCTCAGCTTCTGATAACCCTGGAAGCTTCTTTCTTTCTTTCTTTCTTTCTTTCTTTCTTTCTTTCTTTCTTTCTTTCTTTCTTTCTTTCTTTCTTTCTT
>JANHFT010000561.1:152375-163334 GCA_032467955.1 Pseudoxenodon macrops | reverse complement strand
GAGGAAAACAAGAAAAAAAAAGGTTTTTGACTTCCCCAGCCCCCAGGAGCACTCTGCAGGCCTCCACAAACCCTTTGCGCATTCCATTTTCGTGAAAAAGGGGCCCATTTGTGACCTCCCAAACCCTCCACGTGTCACCTTTTTGGCCTCCCCAGCCCCCAGGAGCATTCTGCAGGCCTCCCAAACCCTCTGCGCATCTCATTTTTGTGAAAACCGGACGCATGGGGCAGGATTTTGGGAGGCCAAAATGGCTGTATTCGATGTATAAGATGCACCAATATTTCCACCCTCTTTTTTTGGGGGGGGCGGGGGAGTGCATCTTATACTCCAAAAAGTACGGCTATGTATAAACTGTATCATATTCATGCTCGCTGTAGACAAGACTATACTTATAAAGGCTAATTTAATGCAAATGATGTCCATCAAGAAAAAAAACAACATTATTCTTTTAAAATATCCCATTAAGAATGTACAAGTCTGCTTCTTCAGCTTTTAGAAGATTGTGCTAGGAGTTGCAGGATCTATCTCAATCTTCTTGTCTACTAAATGCTATGCCCACAACTGCCCTAGGGCACTCTAGACACCCCCCTGTATGGCATTCTTGAGGCATCCACGCAGCCTCCATTTCTTCCTTCTTTTGCCCCTGAGACCAGGTGATTCTGTATAATTTCTCCAAATTTCAGTAGCAAAGTGCTTAGAAACAGGATATATCCATTAGGGCTAGGATTAATGAACAAAGAAATAAAAATACATAGAATAGACTGCATGCTGTTGCTTTTATAATGGAAAAAAGGAAAATTTAAAAATAGTAATATTAAGGACTTACTGATCTTTTCAACTGAACTCTTTTCTAATGGTTCAAAGGAAAACAAATCCTTTTCATAAGCCTCTCCTGGAAGTGCTTGGTTATTAGCCTCTACCAGAGGGAAAATATTTCATTTATGCCTGTATTGATTATTCAGAATTGATGTGTGATATTTTTCTCCTTTGTCTCCTCCCTTCCATTTGTCTCCTACTTCTTGAGCGTAACATTCAACATATTCTATTACAAATAAAGACAAGACAAAATGGCAATGAAGTGGGAAAGGAATCCACGTAACGTTACACCATTTTTTGTGAAGGAAATGGAATTTTCAATATAATATCCCATTTACATCTTAACCAAACAAACATTTTATCCAAAACATGCCAAACAGGAAATATGAGATGACTAAGGCAAAATATTCATTTAGATCCTTAATTTAAATAACTTTGATACAGTTGTGTACAGAAGGACTTTGCCTGATGATGCTTAAAAGATAAGAGGATAACAGGCCAATGAGTTGCCCAACTACAGGAAGCAACGTCAATAGAGAATGACCTTTTCAAAAAACTCTCCTTGTCAGGAGGTACTTTGTATAGATCCAGGGTCAATTCTAACTTGAAAAATCAAACCCAAGAATTTTAAGTCTGAAAAGAAAATGAAAGTCTAATCTTCATCACCTATGAAGCAGCAACCTGGACCTCGGAAGACGGAGCTTCTGGTTCAATCGCCTGTTGCCATATTTACATCACAAAAGTTACTCCTATTGTTATGAGTTGCTTTAGAAATTCCATTTTGGTTCACTTAGTGGTTACAAACTCCAAACTCCATTCAGTAAGCATTGTGGGAGTTGTAGTCAAACACAACATAAGCACTAGGTTGGAGAAACCTGCTTTCTAAAAGCTTAAAATACCGCATGAATTTCACTTTTACGTAACATTTCTGCAGATGTTAGTAATAGTGGTTGGGACTAGTACAGTATGCTTCTGTAGCTAATCAAAGCATATTAGATCCAAGAATTGCACATACTGAAAGATAATACAATAAAACAAAATAAAAAAACCTAAACAGGGAATAAAGGCTGATTTTTTTTCTGGGTAACTTCAACCAGAGGAAGCTGCCAGTATCTCTCCCATATCTATGGCCTTAGAGCCTATCTAATTAAATGATGCCACTTCATGTGTTAAAACATATGCAGAGCTCAGAGGTCATTTAGTCCAAGTCCCATGTCTAAAGCAGGCATTCACCCCCTACAGCATACTTGACAGGAGGCCATCGAATGCCTGGTGAAATCCTTCCAATGAAGGAAAGCCAGTCTCCTGAAACTCTCGGTTAGAAAAGTCCTGATATTCTGTGTGTGTGCGCATGCATACACATGGTTTCTTTTGGGGGTGTTTTTTTTTGGGTGGGGGGGCTGCAGCATACCTTTGGTTCATACTTAATTTGTGAGTCGTGAAGATAGTTCAATTTTTACTGTATATGTTGCTGCCCAGTATGGTCTCCCTCACTTTATACACAAGTCTTTAATTTTTTCCTACTCGGGTAGGAAAACTTTGCACACGCACTATTGAAATTACAGGTAATATTTGACTTAAGACCACAATTGGGGCTGAAAAATTCAGTGTTAAGCGGTTCTGTTGTTAAGTGAGTAATTGTGGAGATACACCTGATTTTGTGCCCTTTTTGTCATGGCTGTGACTTGAAATCTTTCCTGCTGGCTCCCCCACTGACTTTGTTAACTTTGGTGGAAGCCAGTTGAGAAGGTCACAAATGGCAATCACATCAGGTCGGATGCTGCTACTGCCGTAGCTGTGAGCCAGTCGCCAAGCACTTGGATTGCAACCATGTGACAGCAGGGATGTTGCAGCAGTCGTTAAGTGCGATGGCCAGCCGTAAGACACTTTTTTCAGTGCCATTTGTTTAACTTTGAATGGGTGCTAAACAAATGGTCATAAGCTGAGGACTGTAATTCTTTTTTTTTTTTTTTGGTTTCTGCTTATTATTTGCAGCTTCTTGTAATCTTCCTGAGTCTGAGGCTGTCCTCCAAGGTTCTTTCCCCCTCTGCAAATTTGATAAACGTATTTTCCATCATCCAGATCGTCTACCTTCCCATGGCCTGGTACTTACCGGTATTACTTGGTGTGTTTCTGCCCTAACGTGTCTTGCCGTATTCTGTAGTGGTCAAGCACTGGGTATGAGCTCATTGTTTTCTTATGTGTATAAAAAAAAAAGCAAGGCAACTCTTAACATTTTGGGCCCCGTTCTGCAGGTCAAGGACCAAATTAAGTTCCTTTCTTTCCCACTTCTAATCCTGCCTAAATTGATTCCTGAATTAGTTAACTCTTTCCTAACAGCAGAAGGCAGAGACATAAACCAGTTTTCAAGAAACCTTGTTAAGTTAGCACAGTAGAAGCAAAGGGGCCTGTGAATATTTATCCCACTGGCACTGAGCCGTGAGCCACATGGGAGTGTTCCCTGGGCCGTTACCCCCAGTCCTGCTCTAAGCCTTTGGCCAAGCACCAATCGCAAAGGTCGACTCAATTAGCATTCTCCTGCAGAAGCAGGAACAAAAACCAGAGTTACAGAGAAAAGCTGGAAAAAATAAACCTCTCTTAAATAGCCTCTGAAGCCCAACAAAGGAACAACGGAATGAACAAGGGGGATTTCATATTGTAATGAAACTTTCCATTTCCATTTATCTTTTCTTCCATGTTATTAGCAATATGATCAGACATACGGTAATAGAATGCAAACTGGTGAGCTGTAATGAGTACAATATACGTGATATTCCAGTTTTAATTTATATTTTCATTTTAAATTACATTATATTGATGTCATAATCTCATGTTATGTTAATGTTTGCTTTGCCACAAGCAGAGCCTATTTCTATGCAACGCGAAATGCATCTGGAACATTTCCATTTGCCACAGCATTTCATCTTTCGCCCTCTCTCTCTCTGGAAAGGGCAGAACTGTAAAGGTTGGCATTCTTGTTCGAAGGGTTCATATATATTTCATAATGCACATGCCTTTAGCAGCAAAACTGAGGTGTTAAAATTATTTTTATTAACCCAGCACAAAGCAAGAACATCTGTCTCAATTAAATTACGCAAAACGCTGTTTCACAATGTTTGCACTGTACATGCGATGTGATGTGGCACCAGAGTAGGTGAAAAGCAAGCAAATCACACATCAATCGCAGCTACATATTTGGTGCATGCAGCCTAATAAGCCACACTGTGCAGGAAGTCCTCGGCTCAGAATCATTCATTTAACAAAGTTACAACAGCACTGGAAAGTGACTTACGACCAGTCTTCGCCCTTATGACTGGGACGGTATCCCAATCAAAATTTGGGCACTTGGCTACCGGCATGTATTCACGACAATTACAGGGTCCTGGGGTTATCTGAACTCTATTTGCAACCTTCTGGCTGGTTTCCAACAAGCAAAGCCAGTAGGGGGCGTTGGATTCATTTAATGACTGCATGATTCACTTAACAGCTACAGTGATCCGCTTAAAAACCATGGCAAAAAAGTTGCATATTGGCACGACTCACCTTCTTTAGCAACATAAATTCTGCTCCCAATTGTGGCCGTCAGTCAAGGGCTACTTGTAATCTGCATCCTAGCCCAAACCATGGATCACGTTATGATTGAAAAGGAATATCTTAACTACAGCTTGTTGTAAGTTAATTTGCCTGAACCATGACCTGACAAACCTGGACTAACTCACTGCCAATGTTACATAGCCAGTAGTCTTCTGGAAAAATAAAGCCAATTCCAGAGCACTCTCTCCATTTCTCCCTCCAAGCCCCTGGAGATTTGGGGGGTGAGGGAGGCCTGCTGGAAGAGCTTCCTATCTCCCATCCGCCGTATGTCGGTTCCAACATGTCTGGGGGATGGGCTGATCTTTGCAAAGAGCCCACCAGCACAAAGGTTGCTGGGATACCATGAAAACCACCAGGGACCTGACAATTCATATCCTGCTTTATAGAATCACCAAGGGGTGACAGCCTTAGCTGTGATTAATGCCTATTTAGTATGTTGTACGAATGCTTAGTACTTAAGGTTCATATTTCATAGCACAGTTTGTGGAAGAAACTCTGATAATAGATGGCTTATACATCATACTGAAACCACATTCTGGCGTAGTACTGGGATTCTCAAGCTTTGTGCTGCCGTCACTGTCTACAATAATAAATAAATGGACCTGTTCCTATTTCTAAAATCATCCAGCCACATTCTGGCAAGGCTTCCACTAACAGACTGGGCTCCAATTCTGCTAGGATCTGCTGGCCTCCTGTTGCAAGGCATCTTTCAGCCACCATAGGTGGGCTGGCTGGCTCAGGATCAGGGCGTGATGTAAGAGCCCAGGGAAGGCTGTTCTTGGAAGAGGAGAAGCCTAAGCCCTGGATGGATGACTTCAGGCAGCCCCTAGGAAAGGTTGGGTTGGGGCTACCAAAGGCCAGCCTGTTACAGGAGAGTGCAGGCAACTCAAGAAGGGATGCCTGTGTATAGGAAGACATACTGCAGAGGTGTTCTGGGTACCTGCACCCACATTGTGGCTTAGCATATCATGTGGATCAAGTGAATTTGTCTGAGCTTGGTTGAAAATGACCACCAACCCTCATCATTTGCAAATCAGCTTATAGCATCACAAGTCTTATTTAAAAGAATCCTGACCATGTACCCACATTACCTGCTAAGCATAGCTTATATTAAGTCCGTGTGTCCTAAACAATATGGCAAATTCTTCTCAGCAAAAGCTAATCAATTTCCCTCCTAAGTGATACCCTAGTTAATTTTGTGATGGTTCCACAACCATCTCTGCCTATTTTTAGCCCCCTCACATAATCTGGGTATTGAATAAACAATGAACTGCAGACTTCCACAATTGTGGATGCCAATTCCTCATATTCCCCAGTTACAAAGGCACCATTGAGAATTATGTTAGGCACATCTGGAGATCATCTAAATTTGGAAAGGCTACCATATACGATGGATGAAGGTCCATTTTTTATTTTATGGAAGAAAACTGTATACCCAGTGAGAGTCAGAATCCCTGGGGCTGCTGTATCCATACGATGTCTCAGTGGGTGACCAGAGCCTCATATATACCCTTACATAAAACCTTGAACTTGGTGTGATAGCTGTAGGGTTTCTGTTGGAACATGCACTTGTTTCAACAAATATTAAACATGCATATGGTCAGATGGCTCACAGACCAACCTGAGACCTGCATTCTGCACAATCTGCAGCTTTTGGATGAAATGCAAAGATTAACTCCACATACAATCATGACAGGTGGCATCCCAACCAAAGCTAATAATAAATCTTATTGGAAATGAAGTTAGTTAGATTTTTAACAAGAGCAATGAATCTAGAACATGAATCTGTCATTTCAAATTTCTGTCAAGGTCTATTGGTCTTGTACTCAGACATGCATACATGATACAGAAGTTACAGAGAAATAGCATTGGGTGTCTTAAGAATGACATGTAGGAATAAAGTCTAATTGGCATCGCAATGACTCAGCGAGAATGACATTATTATACAAATAGTGGAGCAAGGCAACATTTCTTTCTAGCCTTAGATACTTGAGTTTTGCTCTGGGAAAAGATAGAGAGATAGGAAGAATGAAATTGCACTTGAATTTGAAAGACAAATTGACTGTGACATTGTCACTAACTCTTTTCATCTGTTCATGATAAACGTTTCTATGTGAACCGCCACTCCTACTACATCCATTGTATTTTATATTTGCCTTTATCAGATGACATGTTATAGTTCTTTTTCCTAAATTACTAATAGACTTGATTTCAACAAAACATTCTAGTTACCGTATATCCTGTTTGCAGCTTCATGCATTTTGTGTGTGCAAAACAACGGGAAATGGAAAGTAACTCATTATAAACAACTTCTTTCTCAACTAATGTGTACAGTATTAGTATATATAAGTAGTCTTAGACTTACAACCGTAATGGAGATGGCCCATCATGGTTGTAAGTCTTGACAGTCAAAAAGCGGGTCATCCTTATGAAAAACCTAATTTTACGATCTTTTTTGCATTGGTTATTAAGTAAATGCTGCAGTTGTTAAGTGAACCAATTGTTCGCAATGGGACAGTTTTGCCAAAATTAGGTACCGTACTTTTCGGACCAAAAGACGCACCGGTGTATAAGACGCACCAAGATTTCAAAGAAGAAAGAAAGAAAAAAAGTTTTTGTCCTACACGGCCCCAGGAGCACTCTGCAGGCCTCCCAAACCCTCTGTGCACCCTGTTTTTTGCAAAAACGCCCCCGTTTTTCACCCAGTTTTGTGAAAAACAGGGTGCGCAGAGCGTTTGGGAGGCCTGCAGAGTGCTTCTGAGGGCTGGGGGAAGGCAAAAATGCCCCTCTTTTCACAAAAAACAGCTAATGTGGAAAAAACATCTTCCTCAATATATATATAGACTTGGCAACATCTGGCAGGAGATTCAGCAAGAACAAAAGGAACTACTCTACACAGCATCTAATTATTTTATAAAATTAACTGAAAACTTAATACGGTTACAGCTACTAACAGAGATTGATGTATAAATAGGTAGTAGGTAAATAAGAGGCAAATCATGTCAAATCAAGAAAGATGGGTTAGTATTTGGATTTTTAGGGAATCCCAAGACTATAGATCTGTGATGGCGAACTTATGGCACGCATGCCACAGGTGGCACGCAGAGCCATATCTGAGGGCATGCAAGGTGTTGCCCTATGTCAGCTCCAGTGTGCTAGCCAGCTGAATTTCAATCTTCCAAAGGGCGGGGGGGAGGCTGTTTTCACCCTCCCCAGGCTTCAGGAAAGCCTCCGGAGCCTGTGGATGGCGAAAAACAGACCCAATGGGCCTACTGGAAATTTGGAAACTTGGAAACAAATTTCTGGTAGGCCCATTGGGCTGTTTTTTGCTCTCCATAGCTTTCAGAAAAGCCTCCTGAAGCCTGGGAAGGGTGAAAAATGGCCCAACGGGCCTACCATAAGTCCAGAGGCTTCAGTGAGGCCTGCACACATGTGCAGGGGGAGAGGGCATTGTGGGGATGCATGCCTGCGACCTCCCTGCGCTCCCCCCGCTTTTGACACACGATGGCAAACAGGTTAGCCATCACTGCTATAGACTGAACTGGAAAAGGACAATGACAAACAGTTCCACATTATTGACAAGAAAACAACACAAATGTGTCCATGAACTGAACCCAATTTGAAGATTTTTACTTCATACCTTGTTTATATTGGTGGCAACTTGTATGTCATTATACAAGACAGGGATCCACCCTAGGTAGTGACTTACTTTCATCCTGGGAAGCCCTACGTTTCTTATGGGAACAGGCTATTTACTTGCTGTACTAAAACCAAAATACAGTTGGCTGCCAATATGAACTTTTGTCATCCTTTTGATAATCCTTAGGGAAAGATGAATATTTTGAGGGTTTTTTCCCTATGTAATGGAAGTTATAGTTTTTATACATGACTGTCATGGCCGACTTGCTGTGCACTTTTCCTTGCAGCCACACAACAGAAGCCAGGGAGGGGGAAGGGTAGGATTGGAATGTATGAGTTGCCGGAAGGGAATTGAGGAATTCACGTGCACCGTCTGTGGCCTGGGAGGTGTCGAACAACGAGAGCCTTCTGAACCAAGCAGACCTTTTCCCAAAACAAAGAAATTGGGTGAAACTCAAGCCCGGTCAACCTTTGAACTGGTCTCTCAAGTGGCAAGTCAACATTTAAGAAGCTAAAGTGCCTCTTTGCTTTGGAACCAGTCCTAAAACACCCAGACGAGCCTTTTGTGATGCAGGCAGATGTTACTGATGTAGCTATAGGCGCTATATTGCTTCAGAGAAATGCCAAGGGGCAGCTGCAGCCCTGCACCTATACGTCCTGCAAACTTTCTGAAATTGAAAAGTGATGGGCTATTTGGGAGAAAAAAAGCCTACATGGTCCAATGGGCCCTCCAAACATGGAGGCAGTTCCTAGAAGGCAGTAAGATTCCATTTGAGGTATGGACAAACCATAAGAACCTGGAAGTGTTGAGTACACACACACACACCTAGAAACTGTCACCTAAGCAAGTCCGGTGGGCTCAATACGTCAACACTGCTAGCTACTGGGGGAGGGGGGATTTCCTGGCGGACATTCTTTTCCGGATGCCACAGTACAACAGTGCCCAAGAGGTGGTTGTTAACTCATCATCCCATCCAGACAGTTAACGCCAGCCCTCACGAGGCAGCAGAGGACACCACCATTGCAATCAGCCAAAGATCTAACACAACCATTGAGAGATCCTTTGGCAGATGATGAGTAGTTTCTACAACAGAGTCACAATACCAGGGCAGTGGGGCATTTTGGATTTGTAAAGACTCTCTATAAGCCATGGTGGTGCAGTAGTTAGAATGCAGTAGTACTAAAGGCTACTTCTGCTGAATGCTGGCTCTAACTGGCTCAAGGTTGACTCAGCCTTCCATCCTTCCGAGGTCCGTATAATGAGGACCCAAATTGTTGGGGGCAATATGCTGACTCTGTAAACCGCTTAGAGAGGGCTGTAAAGCACTCATAAGTCTAAGTGCTATTGCTATCTAGTGAAGAGGCAGATCTGATGGCCAAAGATGAAGAAGGACATAGAGGCTTACATAGCCAGCTGCACTGGATGTACTTTGATGAAATGGTTGCTTGGCAAGCCCCCAGGATTGCTGCCAGTGGCCAATCCCACAAACTCCTGGAAGGAAACCTCTATGGACTTTATTGTGGAGCTGCCAGAAATGGCTAGGAACACTGTGATCTGGACTACTACTGACTTATTTTTCAAACAAGCCCATTTTGTGGTGTGCCCCAGGATTCCTTCAGGCCAATCCTTGGCTAAGCTAGTTATGCAGCATGTGTATCAGCTGCATAGGGTTCTGAAACTTATTATCTCAGACCGAGGAGTACAATTCGTGTCAGTTTTGGTGGGAATTTCTGAGTTTGATAGGCTCCTCCCAAAGACTTAGCTCCGCCCATCATCCTCAAACGAATGGGACTTGTGAATGCGTGAACTCAGTCCTCGAGCAATACCTGTGATATTATGTGAACTACCAAAAAACCAATAGGACTGAGCTTCTGCCATTTGCAGAAGTGGCCTATAATTATTCAGTGTGTAGTAGCACTGAATTTACCTCTTTCCAGGTGGCCACAAGGATAGGGTCCGTGTCTATGCCAGAACTCCCTCAGGAGAGACACTTGTCAGCCTCATTGACTGAGAGATGGGATACTTTGAAAACCACATGGATCATAGTGCATAAAACACTACGTAGAAAAAGCAAGGGGAGCACAGAAGAGACGGACAGACAGGAAGAGGGCACCCCAGAGGGAGGTCAGAGTAGGAGATAGAGTGTACCTGACCATGAAGTTTTTGAACCTAGGGCAACCCTGCTAAACGTTGGGACCCAAATACCTAGGACCTTTCCCAATTTTCTGGATTGTAAATCTGGTGACAGTGGAATAAGGTTTTTCATTCAGTGTTTCATTATAGTCTATTGAAACCTTTCTGTAGCTCAGTATTAAGACCTGTTATGAAATCACCTCTCCTTCCCATCCTAATGAAGAAAGAGGAACATTTTGAGATCAAGGAAATCCTTGACTCCAGGTACTACAAAGGGAAGTTGTATTTAGTATTATGGAAGGGATACCCTTTAGCAGATGCAGAGTGGGTGGCGGCAAAAGATGTTAGGGCATCTAAACTTATTCACAACAGATCAACAGATTTAACAGAGTTGGAAGGGACTTTGTAGGTCATCTAGTCCAACCCCTCGCCTAAGCAGGAGACCTTACATCATTTCTGACAGATGGTAGTCCAGTCTTTTCTTGAAAACTTCCAGTGATGAAGCTCCCACAATTTCTGAAGGCAAGATGTTCCATCGGTTGATTGCTCTATCAGAAAATTTCTTATTTCCAGGTTGAATTTCTCATTGTTCAGTTTCCCTCCATTATTCCTTGTCTGGCCTTCAGGTGCTTTGGAAAATAAGTTGACCCCTTCCTCTCCGTGGCAGCCCCTCAAATGTTGGAACACTGCTATCATATTTCCTTCTCTTCACTAGACTAGCCATGCCCAGTTCCTGCAACCATTCATCATATGTTTTAGCCTCCAGTCCCCTAATC
>JANHFT010000561.1:120017-133503 GCA_032467955.1 Pseudoxenodon macrops | reverse complement strand
ACCTCATGGCTGCTGCTGTGTTTTGGGGAGGGCTTATTTTCAGGGGATGGCTTATTTTAGTGCATGCGCTCAAAAGCTTGATTGGGCTTATTATCCGGGGAGGTCTTATTTTCAGGGAAACAGGGTAGTATGGAAGAAACGACACGATGAAAAAGAGACAAATTATTTGTTGGGTTGTGCTCTTCTAATAGTTGAGAATTTAACCAATGTTGTAACTGCTCTATGTCAAGGATGCTGCAGGGTGAGTGCGTAGCCCCAAAAGAATCTCTGTGCTGTTTCCTATTCAAAGTGCTTCTAAAACAAATAAAACTGCATTTCTCCTTTAAGCACACCCAGCATAGGAAGTGAGGGTGAATGCTTCTGATGTTGAAACCAAATTGCACAAAATCCATAAAAATGCCCTGCTTCCTTTTATGTTTTATTGCACATTTGAAGAATAAACTTTGTGGAAGAGGTGACAATTTTATTTTATTTTATGTATTTATTTATTTGATTTTGTCAATTGTTTACAAGATAATAGGTATAAGAATAAACATGAGGAAATGGATACGAATAAATGGGGACACTTTTGCTCTATTTATCTTGTTATATGAATAAATAGGATGAACAGAAAACCAAAGGTATTGGGGTTTCAAGCATTGTAAACTCTAAATTTCCTTTTCAAATTAAATATCCAACATCATTCAGAAATCTTCCAAACAAATCTGCAAAACATTTCAGACATTAGTTTACAATACAGTAAATATTACACATTTTTGCTAAGAGTAGCCTCAGTTTGTAACCTTGAGGAGTATCAGGTATACACCCCTATCATTATTTTTAATTATGAATTCTTGCTCTTATTCTTATAGGCAGGGAACGAGAGTCACATTAGGCCTTCCATGGGAATTGAAAAGTAGGTTTTAAAAAATTAAGAATTAAATAAAACTGACAAGGTAACTCCATTAAATAACAAAAAAAAAGGCAGTTGTCAACACTAAAATTAAACCCAAGAAGGAGTTTAAGAAACTTAAAACGTTTTAATAGGTTGAAAAGGGACAAGAAGCAGCACTTGCAGGATGTCAAGAGAAAAGGTAGGCTGGTCTGTGGGCCTTTTTTTAAAAACAACCCATCAATTTACATACATTTTAAAGGTTTTTTTTTTAATGTCCTCATGAATTGCTGAAGGGAACTCAGACTTTTAAATTAGGAAACCATGTCTTGAACTATTAGAAGAAAATGCTTCTTTGCTCCTGCTTCCCTACTGTCCCTTTTTCCACGCCCCTCTGCAAGGGTAGATAGGGAAATTCAGCAACCCACTTGAACTACTAAAGCCATTGGAATAAAAGTTTAAGTGAATATAATGCCCCAGTTACCAATGCTAGTTATCAAGCTGAATCTTAAGGAACAGCAAAGATTGGTAGGGTAAGAAAGCTGGGAGATCTACTGTGATTCATCATAACAGAGCAAAACAAATTTCAGTAAAAGTCTTGCTACTCTTTAGCTTAGGTTTGCTCAGATAATTTCAGATTTTTCTGGAAATGGTGAGAGAAATTGAACACCTTGATAAATAGTATACAGGTTTTACATAGCACTAGTTGTATAGCTTTTATCTTGAAAACATACCCCAATAAAAAATTCCAAGTTCTGTAACTTGGGGATTGTAAAGAGGTAGTTTTTTTTACTCTAAAAAGCATTGTCCCGTGAGACTAAATAATGTCTCGATCCCATTTAGTTCCTCGGAGAGAAGAAATAGGGAAAATAGGAGGAGGAAAGAGTATTAGGTACCTTTGTTGCCTTGAGTTATTTGTCAAAAAATGAGGCAGGTTACAAAAACATCTGTTTTTTTTTAATTGTGAGAATAGACATTTGCTTTTACCGGGGCCTTAAAAATTTGGGGAATCAAAGGTGGTGGTGACATTTGAACCATATATGAAATATGCTACCCAATCTTGCAGGGCTGATCAGTGAACAAACAGAGTCTTTGCTGGCTTCTGCCTCGATCAATGAGAGACGACTGAGCTGAACCCTTTGGTTCTCTGTGGGGTGAAGGCAGGGGATGCCTAGGATCTCTGACAACCTGAAGGACAAAGACATTTGATCCATTCCCTCCTAGTCTATCAAAACTTTTCAACTCATTTCATGAACTTCTCTATCAGCTTTTCAGTTGCACACAAGAAGTAAATCTCACTTGAACATCCTCCTGATTAAAAATATTATAGTGAGATCAGTTGCATTGGTTCAAAAGGTCTTTTTTCCCTTTTATTAACACTTACTAACATTCATTAGTGTATCTGTACATCTTTGCCTTGCGTGCTCTCCCTCTCTGCCTCCTCTGCCTCCTCGATCACATTTCAGAATATAAAGTATTTGTATGGCTCACTTTCCCTGCAAGGCATCAGGCCTGGGGGGGTCCTTGTCTAGCTAAACTTTGCCCGATAGATTCCTGACAGCACTTGCAGCCTTTCCCTGGCAAACCTACCCATTTTTAGCTTCATTGGAGCGGAGCTGCAGGAGCCCCGGAACAATGGTAGTGTACATTCAGCCACTTGCCATCACGGCGATGCCAGACACGGGTCTCTTCGGACTGCATGGTGCGAGGCCGGCCCTGGCCATCAATATATTGGGTCAAACGGATATAGGCAATACATGCTGCATCATCACCAATGACATGAACATGGGGGTTCAGGATGGTAGTGTGGATTGGTTTGCTGTTCTTGGACAGTACTGAGGAGATACAAAAAACAATCAAGATTCTTCTCAACTCACCCAAGAGAAATTGCTTCTGTCAGTTACAGCCTGGCAACCACGCGATCCACCTTCATCCCATTTGTTGTTTTCTTCCATCTCAATCGGGGATGTAGCATCCACGTTTCCCACTTTTACAAACGGTTTTTTTCTAACTTTTCTTTCCCTGATCCCTTCCCCTGATCCAATCCACCCAGCATTTCAGGCACTTTCTCCATAAATTCTAAAAATGATTATTACTTTCCTGCTCTTCTGAATCTAAAGAATTCTTGGAAGGACAAAATTAATGGCGTTATCATTTAACATAACTATATACAGTAGAATCCACTTTGCCTCTATGGAATATAACAGAATGAGGAGAATTATTGAGAAGAGAGACACGGATGAGCAGCAGAAAGAGGAAGGGGGCAGTAAGAGGAGACTGAAGGCTTCTCCTTTGGGAAACTCTCAGAAGAGGCCACAGACGTTTCTTTGCTCCTACCTGGCTGCCCAGAGGTTTCTGTATTGCAGCGGTTTCCATCGACCCGCGTGACGGAGACCGGTGATATCGTTACCTTGTGCTAAAATATTCCCTGCTACCTATACATGATACCTCAAATCCTACCAAGGAAGAAATTTGGTAGCAAAGCTTTTTGCAAGAAAAGAGAATCAGTACTTTATGGGGCGACAGCACATTCTTTAAACCAAATGCACTAAGTCTTCTCAAACAAACCATTTACACTGATGTAAATAGGATGTTCTATTCACTTGTCCTGAACTGTCCTGCATTTTTAACAAAGAGAACTCTTTAAAAAGCACTTCTAAAATTTGGTAGTTCTAAGTACAAATCTCAAGAAACCAAAGGGTGTGCGTCAAAGTTGGACAAATCCTGTGCTATGGAGGATTAACTTGGACAGTGGATTCATCCAGAGTGAAGCAATTGTCCCCCAAACTGCGCCAAAGCCAATCTGGGTCTCTCTACAAAATATGATGGATGATTTGGGGCGTCAAAAAAGAGCAGGGAGCCTCTCCCTTCAGAGATCTCCCTATAAATATCTCAGTGTGGGAAAAGGGAGGAAAGGCCTTGTTTTCCTAGCAGCACCAGCTCTCAATAAGAACACTTCTTTTTAGTTGTCTTTTCAATCACAGCTTTTGGGAGGAAAATAGAAGGAAGATGACAATAGAAAACCCAAAATACCCACACACAAAAGGACAGTTCTATACCAAATACTTTTCACATGTTTTCTCAGTAGCATGGCATTTATCAAGGAGGAAGGACTTAATTTTACCATGATTTTACTTGGCAAGAAATGAAATTTTAGAACTATTTTTCATTCATAATACTTTTTTTAAATGCATCCTGCCTCTGTCTGTAATCTGCAGTACATAGCTAAACTAGCATAGAAATCATGATTAGGAAAGAAAATATGTTTTTAGCTTTATCCTTCTTCCCCTACAAATCAACTTTAAAGAAATACAATACAAATCCTGTCTCTTTCCTTCAAAGGTTTTACAGTTTTTCCCACATTTCTGTGATCATTTTCATGTATGCCTATTCAGAAAATAGAACAAGCTAATCCAGTTTTGAAAATGCTTTAAATATAAAGATTTCCTTCAGCTAGTCAAAATATGGCAGGCGATTTGGCAAATTGCATCCTATCTTATGAATAAAATTAATGTTTTTAGCAGCTCCTCTGCCTCCATTTATCTACAAATGGGCTGGTATTTTTGACTGAGTTTGCATCACATCATCTAATTCTGCCCAAGAGCCATCGCCATTTGTTGATTCTGCAGTGAAAGTCAACACGACTCAGGAAGCTTTGGGTTTCCAGAAACAAGGTTCTGTTTGAGACTCGGTTCCAGTCAGGCGATCTCTGAAATGACCCATGCCAAACTGAAGTACGAAACCTGATCTCATAATTGAATTTTATTAGCGTTAAAATGGCAGCACTGCCATATGTGAACCACAGTGAGAGCTACTGCCTGTCCCGAAAACCTCAAAAGATTAGGGCACTAGAGTCAAACTCCGCAGAGTCTCCAGCCGCCTCTTTCCTCTCTCGACCTTCCCATCAAAGGAGAGGAGGAGACACATTGCTTGCGAGAAGGGAGGGCCTTCTCACTTCTTCCCCCTACTCCCGAGGGTCCCTGCCTAGGAAGACCTGCCTGGAAACTATCTTGTCCTTGCTATTTTTCCAAACATTCCATTTCTGAATAGGTTGTAATTTTGCTTTTAACATTAATTCAGGTTTTGTTTTTTTTCATACTGATCGCTGCAAAGTATTTTAATATACGTGATTCTGCAGAATGCTCTGAAAATACTGAAGTGTAGCGTACATTCCTGAAACAGATGAAATTAAAAATAATCAGAGCACTTTGCTATAATTTTCTACTTTTGTAGTTCACTTAAGACATATTCTCCTTATTGTTCAATAACAGAATATGAATGATACTTCTTTTACTGTCAATTGCCAACAGACGTCAGTGGTTGTCAATATAATACTTTTAATTAATATGCATTATATTTATTATATTTAATTAATACATACATGCAGTGCATTAGTAAAACACACAAATGAAACCTTGATGCAATTAGATATATGACCATATTAAAATTGATTTCAGTGAGTTTTGTTCATCACATGTGTGTGCTTATAAAAAGAGAGAATGCATGCTGCCTTTTAGGTAGGCAGGAACTTTTCAGGGTTTTAAACATGTGCTTTTTAAATTAATAGTTTAATTTATATGCCACTCATCTCACTGTCCGGGTACTCTGGACAGCTCTTGACCCTTCAGAGCAGGGGTGTCCAACCTTGGCAACTTTCAGACCTGTGGACTTCAACTCCCAGAATTCCCCTGCATGCCCCAGAATTCCCTAGATACTATTAGGTGTCTAAACCCTAGTGCTATAAAACAAGGTGTTATCAAAAGACAATCACAGAGACAGAAAGCTGTAGCAAAGTGCACATGCTTTATATACACAATTTGGAAATAAAGAGAACAAAATGGAGGGCATGGAACAGATTTGTCCAATCTCAGAAACAATCTGGGGGAAATGGAGTGAACTTTGGAAGTGTATATATCAAAGTTTCAATATGATCCTTACTGACAGCTAGAGTCCAGAGCTGGACGTGAAATCCCAGGCCATTTCCTACCCATGGAGAGAGGGGAAGAATCATTTTGAATGTGCCAGTTATCTACCACTCACAGTTCTCAAAGTAAAACTTGTGGAAGTCCATCCCCTCCACGAGGTTTCCCAGTGCTTCAGGTTCAAATGAGGTCAGCCCAGGATCACAGATCTTCCTATAACAAATGAAGTAATCTGATCTCATTGGCATCTGATCCTTGAAATCATTTATCAGACAACCGCAACTATTATCACACGTTGTTAGTACTGTGCCACTTTGATGCAGGTTTCCCCTATCATAAAACCCTGGAGCAGCTTCAAATATTAGAATACAATCATTTATACGAATTATTTCTTGCTTTACAGAAGATCTTAACTCTCTCTTGGACTGACAAAATAGATAGAGATTATAGGAAGACAAACCTGTTCTAGTTCCAAATTCAATATATGGGTTTTACCTGTGATTCATTTCCAAGTGCATTTATTTATGCCCATTTTCTATTCCCATTAGGGCTCAATACACACAGACTCATAATTTCCTCCTATTTAACTATTCATTTTCAGATCAAATAACTACTTTTTAACAAAAAAAACCCTAACATTCTTTTTGTATAGAGCAATGAGTTTGATACAATGAATGAGTGTTTGTTTCATGCTTTCAAAATATTGATATTGACAAGCTGCATTTATTACATGAGTTTCATACTTGTTCTACAGCATCAAAAATATTCACATGCCTGTCTGGTGTTGTAGCTAAAAAAACACAAGGGCACAATTGACAGTCAATGTTATCATCAATAGGTTACAAGTATTTCTGGCTATTAGTTGGCACAAGCTTTCATAGCTTAAGTAACTAATTATAGGCAGTCCTCGTGTAGCTACAATTGGGACTAGCAACTTGGTTAAGCAAAGCAGTCACTAAGTGAAACTGTAGTTGTACTTATGATCTGTCTTCAGCTTTCCTTTACCTTACAGACCTGCAAAAGTTGTAAAAAATGCAAGGATTGGTCACAAAGTTACTTTTTCATCGCTGTCGTAATTGTGAGTGGTCACTAAATGAGGACTAACTGTATGGTCATTTTGATACCTAAAGGACCTCTGCATTTCTTCACTTACGTGTAAGCTTCAAAGTCCCCATTGTTGATTGCTTCGATCAGCTGCTCTGTTATCTTGATGATTTCTTGCTTACGCACTGAGGACAAGCATAAAAAAAAAGACAATTTGAAAGCGCTGGAATTATGAAAACTATACGGTGAACAAGTCGCTCCTTATCAACAGGGTAGCTACTAGTCTTCTTGCAGGGGCAGCTGACTCCTTGCATCCCAGAAAAGCAGCACAGCAACGAGGTTAACCCTTTGGAGAAGGGGTGGACAACGGTGGCTCCTTTACAACCTGTGGACTTCAACTCCTAGAATCCCTGAGCCAACATAGCATAGCTGGCTCAGGAATTTTGGGAGCTGAAGTCTGCAGGTCTTAAAGGGGCCATATTCGCCTATCCGATTTGGAAGGATGGCGTCTGCTGTTAAGAGGAAGGAGCTCAGGAAACAGGCTGCCCCATTCAGAAAGTCAATGTATTGTATTATATTTAAGACATAATAATCCATAATAGAGCAGTAATGTTCCAAGAATCGAGGAACAAATCTTGAAGCGTCATCTCTGTGATGAGAAAGATTCACCAAAGGATGCAAATCTGAAGAAACGGGCCCATTACAGGCCTAGCATTGGTTTATTATTCCCTCAGAAACTAAGCAATTGTACCAGGAATGTTCTCTTTGTTTTTCATCCAATAGCCATAACTGGCTTTTCACTGACAGGAATAAATTTAAATTAGATATCATCTGTAGAATCAGTTTAAAAAAAAATAAAAATCCATCAAGTCAGGCATGACAATTTAGTGGCAAATTCTGGAAGTTTTGCATTCTAGTTATTTTAGGGGCTGTACCCTTGGTTTCATGCTATGCAGTTCTAGTTTGAACCACAATTTGTATTTTGTAAACTACCATGGTTCTGTAGAAACCTGGGTTATGGTAGCTATGAATTGTACTGACAAATCCTAGAAATGTCATCACCATCAATGGGAATGTACAATCACTCTGAGGTTGGTGGGACAAAATGCAGATCTGTAGGAAGAAGCTTAATTGTGTTTGTACTGACCCAGATAAGATTATATAGTAACCGCAGGTTCTTTGAAACTTCCAACGAATTATGCAAGCATGGGATTTCAGTTACAGAACTTCAAACACATTAACAAAAGAACACACTGGTAGGTTTTCAGGCACTGCCTCCAATGTCTGCTTGGCGGCTTCAATAAATGATTTTTAATCTTGAGTAAAGTTGCTGCTTCTCCTGAAAGTGTCCCAAGTGTCATCTCATTCTGTTAAAGATAGGACTTCATTTGAAGAAACATTTTCATACCTTATTCAATTAGCCTTTGTGACTGACTATTATTCCCAGTTTTATGTATGCCACAACAACTTTTTACCTCAGCTCAAAATTCTAACTCTCACCATGTAAGGAAATGACTTAAGGCAATGTTTTAACTGCACACATGAAGCATATGGTTAGAATTCAGATTGCTGAGCAATAGAGTATATTTAATATCTGTTTCTGATTTCCTCCCTGAGAGAAATAAATAGCTTCAAAAAACAGGTTCAATGTTTACAGACATGTCATGTGGATGATAACAGAAGATACGCTACGCTATTGTTCATTCATGAGCAAAAAAACAACTCTGCCTTCATTTTTAAAGTCTTCTGAATGAGATCCACTGGTGCAATGCATTACATGTTATGCTATGCTTCTCTTTATCCAATTACAAAAACCATGCAAATCCATCAAATGCTTTTGTAGAAGCAGGCATGTGCAGTTTATGTCATGTCTGTCAATCTTTTCTGAAGTCAGAGAGCCAAATGTCCATGACATCCTTAATCCTTACCAAATTTTTTCCTGGTCCCCTTCCAAGACTTTGCATGACCAAGCTCCTCACTTTTGTGGAAACCTTGAGCTTGAAGTCATCTACCATTTGCATAGGGGTTACTCTGTTCCCTTAGCTAGTCAACACATTAAACCATTCGTGCTAGAATGGATTAAAAGGCCTATTGTGTTCGTCTTTCCATGGGCAGTTAGATCTGAATGGGTGGCACAAACGGAAGGCATGGATGAAGTAGCACTTTATAAGTTCATATACTAAGTTCATAATTGCTACTTTTGTTGTGCTTAGCATCAATAAAACAACGGACATTGTCAACAGATTGTACACATGGCAGCTACTAAATTGGGGCCAAATGGATTAAGCATCTCAACCAACGAGAAAGAAACGTCACATTGTACTTTCCAATAATCTTATTTTCTCTCTCTTTCCTACTTAACTGAGGCATTTTTCCATAGATCCATGTCACAGCAAACAACATATATTTATATTCAAATACTTGGGTGCAACTTTCCAAGTCTAGGCAACCTGACATTAACAGCAGACACATATCACTATCAGGCCCATAAACTTTCAAATGAAATTCTGCATTTTTCTAACCATAGTGGCAATAATAATATTTCTGCTGCAACAAATATATTCAGAGTTTAGATCATTCAGTGGCTGCTATATGGTAGATAGATTTGTCAGTACTCAACACCCTTGAAGCCCTGGAATCTTTTTAATTTCTGTGGAGACTCCGGTGCAGGTTGGCTACCTGAAATATTGGATTAATCTCTTTTTTATGGATTATCTTGGTCATTTTATGTCTGTACAGAAAACAAGTATCCAATTATGGCCTATCAGCCCACCATCTGTCTTTAGCTTGATTTGAGCATTTCGGTACAACCCAAATAAAACCCCATCTCTAGAGGGGGGAGCTTGTTTGGGAGACCATCCTCTCATGTCCCATTTCTAAGCCAATATTTCTTGGACATCTGAGTTTCTATTTTTACCTGCTAGAAAAACATTTTGATCTTTGTTGTTAGAAGGAAGATTCAGTGATGATGAATACCTTATTATGATCTTGGGCTGAAGCAAACGTGACAGTATAAACAGAAAGCTTTTAAAACCCAGTGGAGTGCAGTGATCATCATGGATAATAGACAGTAACACATAAGCTTGCTTTCTGTTGATCATTACATACAATAAACAAAAACAAATTCAACTTAATAGTCTGCTCAAAACAATCTTAATGATTTCAATGAGAATTGCAAAGAACTTTCTGGCATTCTGGCATCTGCAGAAGAAAAGTTTCTCTTATCATTTAGGTTTTTGTGGTGATAAAGGTAGGTAGAAAGGACAATGAAGACAGATGGCCAATGGATTCAGTTCCCATCCTATGGCTTGGGCAAGGATGTTCCCACTTTGGCTTACAACTAGATATGCAGGAAGATTCCACAAGGGACACTTTGTCACTGCTTGACAGAGGAAACAGCAACAATTTCTCATATGCTTTTCTTCTGTCCCTTCTTCGTGGTATGGCACGCTTACATATAACGCCCCTTGAAAGCCCATTCTAACGGCAGCTCAAAGGAGAAGAATACTTTGAGGAGACGTTATCTGATGATTCTAGAAGAGATGCTAATTTGCTACAATTGACAGTGTTAACAGATGCTTTACTTTATTGGCATTTTTGTTCACATTTCCATGCACATGTTTGTCTATAACTCTTGGTCAACACTGTCCAATGGGTCAATGACTTATCCCAGGCTGAAATGTGAGGGAATGCAGATACGTGTGGCACATGACAAGTTTTCCAGGGATGGGGACATTTAGTAAGGGACCCTTCTACTCGCCTAACTAATTAATTCAAGCAGAAAGTGATAGCTGCTACAGGAGGATAGGGAAGAAAGGTAGTAGTAGAAAAACAAGAAGGGGAAAGTGTTAAATGAGGGACATAAATCACTACTACTAGGTCTCTACCTGCTACTACTGCTAATTAACAGCTAACTTACATGATAGACTGTTAAATGCAAATGGAACTACTGGAGTTAGGACAGGCTCCGACTGAGCACGATCCAACTCCACTGTCTGCCCTGGGCTATCCCAGGCAAGAAGCTTCTCTTCATAACACACTGTGGCAGTAGCTGCAAAACAAATGCAAGCGTTAAAATTAAAATAAAAGCAGAAAGCAGGATAAGAATGGCACTGAAAATACAAATCCACACCCATCCGCATAAGGCAAAATCCCAGAGCAGACGCTGCTCCTGGATAAAAGCAGCTCCAGCCCCATTCTTGGATGGCTGTCTCGAACTCCTCCCCCACTGGAGAGACACTTCAAGTATCTGTTCAAGGAGATCCACTCTCTGGATGTCCTGACTCTGAGAACTAAATGAGACACAAGGTGGGGAATAAAATATCCCACCGATTCCATGTTACAATCAAAACTAAACTGCAGGCAGAAGTTGGTCTGAACCAGGAGCATAATTTCCAGATATTTAGGAGGAAACAAAAGACATTGCAACTATTTGGAATTTTTTTTTAAATGCCAATTTCAGCAAGGAAAATGTCAAATCTTGTCCCCCAAATCAATATTTTCTTATTAAACCAATCAATAAGTTGGAGAGGGCATTGTAAGAAGGCCAGATCATTACATCCCTGTCTCATATAACAATTTTTGAGTGAGCAATTCGACTTAACTTCAGTAGGTTGGGGAACTGATCAAGGCTAGTTTGAGTGTCACGGAAGAAAAGTGAGCTACAAATGCAGCAAGCATAAACGCTACTCTTCTAATTCGATTACATGCTTCCTCTGTCCTAAGGACCAAAGACAGGAAAATACTAAGTGCCCACTAAGCAACTCTCCCTGCTTTTCCCACCTCATTTTCATGCAAGCAAACAACCTCCTGTCTTCCCAACTGCAACATTTGGGACTGTCTGACTGAGAAAGCAGATTGACCAAGCAGGTTTTCATATCTCTCTCTCTCCCTTTCCTTCCTCCTAACACCTCTTAGGTGTTCACTTCAGCTAATCAAGGTAGACTCCCCAAAAATATGGAAATCTCTACAGAATGACAGTCAAATACTAAGCCATTTTTTAAAATTATAAAACTGTTTTCTCACTTTGCTATCCACATATACACTTTGATGGCTGCAAAACCAGACAAGAATATACCGGTATGTAGCGACTTTTTGCAATCTGTCCAGATGTAATGGCTAGTTTGCAAGGCATAGCCAGGAAGATTTTTCTGTTGACTCATGAAAACTATGTCCAAGGAAACGTCTTTAATTAACAGTTTTGTATTACTTTTCAGCCTGTGCAGACTTCAAGTCCATGCATCTTAAAGTTGCCAACCAAATACCATATTTTTTGCAGTATAAATCGCACTTCGCCCACACACACAAAAGAGGCAGAAAATGTGGGTGCGTCTTACACTCCAAATGTAGCTTTTTTGAAGCTTTTTTTCAGAGCTACTCCCTCTGAAGAAGGTTTTTTTTCAGCCTTAACCAGGGGATAAAATAATGTGCTGAAGCTGACTAGGATGCTAACCGAATGAATATCTGGTAGGCAGATTTCCCCCCCATATTTTCCGCCCAAAAAACTAAGGTGCATCTTATACTCCAGTGCGTCTTATACTCTGAGAAATACGGTAAATACTGGCCTAGTGGTTATATGTTTCTGGAGGCAGAAACAAAAGATTGAGAGTATAGAAACTGGCTTTGATAAATTAAGCTTAGTCAGGTTAGACGTTGGTCAAATAAATTCAAGGATCATTTCACTTTTTTGATTCTGAGGCTTGGGAGTTTCCTGTTTAAGTTAAAAGTAAAAGCCTTGAAAGATCAAACATAGTGCCTTTTGATAATTATGTAAAGTGAAACTAAGAAATTGTCTCAGCTTAGGTCTCATTTTTAACTTTTCTACAGAGAGGCAACTCACAAGTACAAGGTGAAGACGATGCTTCCCCAATTGCTGTAACACTGCCTTCCGCCCCTCCCCCACCCTCCACATGCTTCATAAGGGGAGAAATGGCTCATTCCATAAGTCAGTTTTCGCCTTAAAAACAGTAACAACACCTTCATTATACCTAGTGAAATTGCCCATCGCTTCAGATTTTTTTATATCATATAATACTATTTTATTAACTTATTGTGACTTTACTAATGTAGCTCAATATACATCACATTACAGTAGTCAAGACGGAAGGGAACCAAAGTATAGGGAACCACTGTCAAAGGTGAGTTGCTCAGAAATGAATAATGTAGACAACGACTCCCAGGTGTGTTTCAACGCTGTTGTTTCAGGAGCCATGCACCTTGTTCAAAACAGGCTGACCCTCAATCTAGTTTTCTGTTTACAAATAAAAGATTTTGGTCACTTGGAGCGACCTATAAAATATTACGAACTTTGTATGCTGCCTACTCTCCACCTACCACTTTTTCAAAAGACAAGGGACAACAAGGCAAACAGTGCAATTAGGAAAACCTAGTTCCCCACTAGATGACAGTAATCAGGGGTAGGTTCTAACTTACCTCGCTGCCGGTTCGCTGCCTCCCGCGCCGCGTGCGCGCCTGCCGCATGTGCGCCTGCCACGTGTGCGCCTGCCGTGTGTGTGCCTGCCGCGTGCGCGCGTGCGCATGCGCATGCACAGTAGAAAAAAGCCCCAAAAATTCCAAAAAAAAGAGGGCCAAAACCAAGATGGCAATGCATGCGCAGTGCCGGAAACTCAGCTTCTGCGCATGTGCAGAA
>JANHFT010000561.1:80503-112161 GCA_032467955.1 Pseudoxenodon macrops | reverse complement strand
TAAAGATGCATTAATTATGGAAAGTTAAAGGTATTAACATTATTAAATTTGGTATAAAGGGAAATAAGAAATAGATGAGTGTAGTTTAATTTTTAAACATTTTTTTTGTTTTATGCATATTAAGGATTTAATGGGAATGTAAAGGCAGAAACTGAAGTATAAAAGAAGGAATGTTAGAGAATTAATTATTTGAAATGGAAATGTAATAAATGATGGACTTTAATTTGGTATAAAGAAGAATAAGAAATAGATGTATGTAATGTAATGTGATTGTATTAGATTTATAGGGCTTGTTAAATATTATGGTCATGTCAGAGGTGGGTTCCTACCGGTTCTAATCGGTTCTACCGAGTAGGTAGTAGGCTGCTGGTGACGTCACGGAGCTGGTTCTATTGCTCCGTGGGCGACGACATGTTTTTTTGGGGGGAATTTTTTTGGGAATTTTTTCCTGATTTTTCTTCTTCTTTTGCGGATGAGCAGAATCCGAGTTTTCTGCACTGTACATGCGTCATCTCATTTTCGGCCTTTTTTTAGAAACTTTTTGGGACTTTTTTTTATTGCGCATGTGCGCGCGCAAGGGGTGTGCGTGAGGCGCGCCCACGCAGCGCAAGAGGCATCAAACTGTCGGCAAGGTAAGTTTGGAACCCACCCCTGAAGTGCAGTATAGTATTAAATAGTTCAGTCATGATGGGACACCCAGTACAATACTAGGGAAGGGGCTACAGGCAAAATTCAAACTATATTCAAATTAATAATTTTACTTAAGGCTGATAAAAATTGTTAGCCTGAAAATCAGCTACCAGACTCTTTCTTAATGAGACAGTTTGCATTCTTAATACCCCAGCTCTCATTTTGAACTTTATGATACTAGTTCCTTTAAAATGATGTGTGTTTTCATTCTTGAATTCACTTTTAACCAGATTTTTTTTTCTATTCCGAAGTTGAGAGTGAGAAAAATTATTAGCATTCTTAAAGATGTCCATTCTCTAATGTAAAGACCAATTAGGAATTATAATACTGTCCCCTGTCTTGCTTTTGTGCTAGGAGGGGTGTTTAGGTTAAGTGCTAACCCAACATGTCGTTTATGCTTCAACGTCAGGTATTGTGTCATATCAGACATATCTGACATTTCTGATATATCAGAAGGGTGCGTGAGAAAAAAAAGGGAGATTAAAATAATCACACAAGATCACAAAAAAATCTTTATCGATAAAAGGTACTTTGCTTTGCCATCACTAAGTACTGCTGGATGATAAATACAGACTGAGAATGATTTTCTTTTGAAATAGTCCACTGTTTGATGTGGCTTCCTTTTAAAATATCTGCTATCTTGCAAGGATCCAAAATATTCAGCTAACCCAAAGCAACAATGTTGATTTCATCCAAATTGAGCCTCAAAGGGGCAAGGGCTTCAGCATCACAAATGACATAGAATAAAGGATTTGCCTCTTCACATCTGATTGTATTACGTATCCAACACATCCCAGGGAAAATACACATTCATATGAAGAAAAAAAATGAATGGGAAGAATGATGAACTTTGATTAATGCCAACTAATTTTGGCATTAATGCCAACCTTATAATTTTGAAATTTGATGGGAAAGAAGAAGAAGAGAGATATGAGAATGGTTGAATTCCACAAGATGTTTGTTTAAAATTCTTGGAAGAGTCGTGGATGGTAGCTGCGAACTTCCAATAGTGCTACGCCCACATACCAGAAAAGACTGTTCAAACTGGAGCAGGGCAATTTACCAATAAGGATGTTTCAACTAGCACTGCCCATTACAGCATTTCTGCAACAAAACAGCTTTGACACCAAAGAGCAGGCAGAGTAATAGCATGTGGGAGACTGTTTTCTTGCTCAGTACCCACTTTTTGTGGGAACGTGAGCTTTTTGAAGTGCGAGGTGTCTCTCCATTCAACCAACCGCCTCCCCTTGCCCAGACATGCTATGTGAGGTGATGAGCACAAGCTGGACGTGCATGGCATGAGAATGGTGGTTAAACAGGGTTACAGGCAGTTTGTGGGAGGAGCTCACCATCAAATGTACGCTGGAGCTTGACTTCCTTTTCTGGGCACACCATTGAAAGGAGGAAAGAGAAGGAAAGAAGAGATGAGAAGAGAAGCAAAGAAAATGTTGGCACTTATGCATCAGCAGAGCCCTGCTGCCAATCATGTTCCTTTAAGGAAGGAGCCAAATGCCACAAATATGAGCTCATGACAGCCAGCAGTTATATAATAGTACTAGAAACCCGGATATAAAAAATTCCAAGCGTAGCAAAATGGCAAACGATGTGGCCAGTGTGACGCAGGAGAGGCTGAAACCAGAGGACCGTTGTTTTTCAAATTGTGCCCAATTGTTGGGGAGAGTTGCTTACTGACAAATTATTAAGATGATACAAATGTCCATCAAAAAGTATTTTATTCAACATCTACCTATAAAAATGTTTTTTATTGTATTGATTCATGAACACTAATATTTGACCTAGGGAATTTTGAATCGCCTATTTTCAAGTGACTAGTTCCTGACTGGTATATAGCAAATCATGTATCATCTCGCTAAAACGAGATTATTGCAATGACTGAGATTACTGCAATTGTCTGTAGTGCCAATTCTGAGTTTGTTTTATAATTCCAAGATAAGCACAAACCTACACACAGATCTAGGCAGCACATGAGACCCATGTGAAAAAGATCCATCCAGCATTTTACATTTAGCCACTACTCTTCAGTAAGAAACTAGTTATTGCTAATTTTAACTAATTTTATTAATCAGTTAGCTGAGGTGTGCAGGAAACACCCCACTGTCGTAATGGGGGGCTTCAACTATCCTGTCATCAACTGGAAAACAAATTCTGCAGCGAGTAGGAGATGGAACAATTTTCTGATGTGCTTAATTGACAACTTTTGTCAGCCAGCAGGTGGGGGTGGGAACTAGAGGATCAGCTAGACTGGACTTAATCCTAACTGACAGAGATGAAATGAGGGAGGGAGTAGGTGTTATAGGAAATTTGGAGGAAAGGGAGCCTGTCATATTAGAATTCACTATGTCTTAAGACTTGGAGAGAGCTGACTTCAACAAAGGCAAAGATCAGGAAGGATTCCATGGATGGAAATCCTAGAAGGAAAAACAGATCAGGATGCATGGGAAACTCTGGAGAAAAATACTAAAGGCCCAACAAAAACAACCCCACAGAGAAAGAAAAACAAGAGCCACCAGATGAGACCAGCATGATTGCACAAAGAGCTCTCTGACAAACTGAGGGGCAAGAAGGACAAGTATAAAAATTGGAAACAGAAATGTTAACTAAAACGGAATACCAGCAAATAGCCTCATTTTGCAAAGGTGCAGGCAGGAAGACTAAGACACAGAATGAACTAAGACTTACAACACATGCTGAAAATAACAAAAAAAAAAAGTTTATTTCAATATGTAAGGAACAAGAAAAAATTAAGGAAATGATGTCTACTAATGGAAGAAACTGGCAAGAAAGTGATGGGCAGGAGGGAGAAAGTAGACCTGCTAAATTCCTCCTTTGCGCCTGTCTTTGCGCAAAAGAAAAAATAGCCCAACCTATCAAAAGCAGCAGAATGAGACACAGAACAGGCACGCAAATCAAAATAGGTTGGGGGAAAAACACCACCCAGCCACTTTGACAAATTCAAAACACCAGAATCAGAGAGTTTACAACCCAGGGAAGAGCTGGGAGATGTGATCTCAGAATCACTGAACAAAATCTTTCAGAGTTCATGGAGCTCATGGACTGGAAAAGAGCTATATGATTCCAATTTTCAAGATAAGAGAAAAAATGGATCCAGCTTACCATCAATACCTTTGAAAATCCTAGAAAAGATATTTAAGCTGCAAATTTGTGAGCTCCTAGAAATGAACAAAACAATCACTAGAAGCCAGCATGAGTTTGTTAAAAACAGATCATGCCATACAAATCTTATGGCCTTCTTTGATAAAGTAACTAAATCAGTGGATCAGGGAAACGCTGTGGATATAATCTACTTGTCAGGCCTACATTTATGTCTATTGGACTCTGATTTGATCAGGGATGATATTTGGAATGCTGACATTACTTAGATTTCAATAAGGCATTTGACAAAGTAGGCACAGCCTACTTCTTGGTAATATAGAACAATGTGGGATAGATAACACCATCATCAGTTGAATTCGCAACTGACTGATCAACTGGGCCCAGTGATGTTCAACATCTTCATAAGTGATCTAAATGAGAGGATAGAAGGGGAACTCATCAAATTTGCATCTTGACAGAATTGAGCATTAAGCCCTATCCAACAAGATGCAGTTTAGTTGGAAAAAAGTAACATCCTGCACTTAAGGCAGGAAGAACGAAATGAACTGGTGTAGAATAGACAGCACCTGGCTCAACAAAAGTAAATGTGAGAGAGATCTAGATGTCACCACTGAAGTATGAACCAGTAGTGTGCTGCAATGATAAAAAAAAACCAATGCAGTCCTAGGTTGCATCAAAGAGAGATGGCATCAAGATCACAATAAGTGATAGATAGTACCACTCTATACTGCATTAGTAAAGCCACACTTGGAAAATTGCATCTACTTCTGGCTGCCACGATACAAAAAAGATGTTGAGACCCTAGAAAGAGTGCAGAAAAGAGCAAGACAGGTGATAAGGAATCTAGAGGCTCAACCATATGATGAACAATTGAGAGAACTAGGTATGTCTAGCACAGGGGTGTCAAATTGGTGGCCTGTGGGCTGGATGCGTCACCTGTAGGCCACGCCCACCCCAGCTCCGCAAAAAAACCTGGGGGGGGGGGAAATCACGTGACAGCAATGTGATGTGGCGAGTTTGACACCCATGGTCTAGATTAATGAAGAGAAGGATTAGGGGTAACATGATTTATTGATTTATTTTTGTTGTTTATATTTTTATGCCACTCATCTCCCTTATAAGGTGATAGCTGTCTTCTGGTACATGAGGGGTTGTCACAAGGAGGAAGTGATCCGCTAATTCTCCAAAGCACCTGAGGGCAGGACAAGAAGCAATGGGTAGAAGCTCGTCCGAGGAAGATCCAACCTGGAACTAAGGAGAAACTTCCTTAGTAAGAACAATTACAATGAAACGGCCTCTCAGAGTTGTGAGTGCTCCGTTGCAGGAAATCTTCAAGAAAAGATTGAACAGCCATTTGCTTGGGCTTCTGCTTTGGGTGGAGCATTAGACTAGAAGACCTCCAAGGTGCCTTCCAGCCCTATGATTCTTTGACTCTGTAATACTTGTATACAAAGGCAAATACTTATGAAAGGTAATTAGAAACAGGGGCCAGCCAGGACTGATCAGATGGCATATATGCCCAAGGAGGAGGCACTGGGTATGAATGAAAAGTACATGGAATAGAAATCTCATTTGGTAAAGCTAGATTTTATGAGCTTCTTTGTTTCTTGCCCTGTGTGAGAAATCAGGGAGAAAAATAGGAGAAATACCAACATGGCAGAGAAAAAAGGCAGATCATTCCTTAAGAACTGTGTAACGACAGAAATTATTCTACAATGATGCAATGATGGGTGTGTGTGATGTTTCCTTCCCTAAATCTGTCCTGTGCCATACTTATTCAAGGTCCAGGTTATGGGTTAGTCTATCCATCCAAATCATGCCACTTTTCTCTTCCTTTTTCAGAATCTACTAATACTTATTCCTTCAACTGTTATATTTCCATTTGCACCCCCATTTCCACTTCTACCACATAATCTGAGGTAACTTCGTTTTCCTGCTGCTCCACATTACGTCTTCTAGAGCAAAGTAGGAGAAACATACTCACCCTAGAGACAAAATCTTGGCAGTGGAAATTCTTATTTGAATAATGTTCTCCCATTATGTTATTATCTTTTAAGAACTACTGAACATGAAGACATTTTAAATCTCCCACATACATTAACAATTGTACTTCTAGATAACTGTAACTTCTTTTTGCTGACACTTTGCCTTTGGTACCATGATATCTTCAGTGTTTTTATTCCACGTTGATTATATGCATAATATTTTGACGCTTCCAAGCAGCTTTTTCATTTTTGCAAAGATTTGCAACCACATTTAGAGTTGCTTTGAGTACAAGATAAATGTGCTTTTTTCATTACTGGAAGGCATGTAGTATGGCTCTCACGTGCCAAAAGCTTAGACAGCCTTGGGAATACAAAGTTATTTTACTGGAATTTCAATCTGAAGTTTATCAGAAAGTACTACAAATACAATGCATAAACTTTAAGTGCTTTTGGGTATACAAAGCAAGATGCAGGCACTTACATTTGTCCTTTTTCACTTGCAGTGTTTTCTCTTGAGAACGTACTGCATTAGAATTAGATCTTTTTTTCAAGAGCTCTGAGCTCATTGCCTACACTAAGCAAGTAAATTTCAAGAAGAAATGATGAGAAATATGTATTTGCTGCAAAAGAAATAATAAAAGGATTTTTTCTGATCTGAATTGGAATTTGGCTAAAGTACTATTGTTTTCTGATTTTTACTTTTGCCCTGTAGCGAATAGAGCCTACCCTGGGGAAAAGCTGGAAGGTATATTTTATGTAAGCTTGGGAAATTTAAAAGATACAAGGAGTAATAAGTCCCTATTTTTTATTCTCCCTTTTTGTCAGAGGTAGGTGCATCTCCTTTTTGTTCCATCTGAACCTCATGTAAGTGCTCCCGCACTAAATTACTACTAGGGAAGGCGTACCTCAATCTCCTAGAATATAAAATATGTTTATAATTATTGCTTGGTTTTTATTCTTTTTTAATGGTCAGATGCAGTCATGTACATGAAATGGACTGCTGCACAAATTTATTATATAAAGAAAACTAGGTTAATAAAAAATAAACAATGAAATAATTCCTTTTGTAATAAAGTGGACATTAATAATACATGATTTGGGGTGTTGGGAATTTTGTGGTGATCAATTCCCAGAGGCCTTCAGCAACATTTTCAAGCCACGAGAGGGAGAGACGTAATTGTCTCAGGGCAGCTTGTTCCAAAGGAAGGTAGTTCCCTTTCCCATTAAATCTCACAATGGAAGTGGAGCTGGTGGTCCAGGTCAAATGGGCAAAAATATTGGGGAAACACAAGCGTCTTAGATAAGCCCAAGTCACAAAGGGCATTTGCCTAATTATAAAATCTGGATTTAAACTACAAAAGATAAAGAACAGTTATGCCACTTCATCCGGTTTAAATGATTCTATGAAGTCACAGTTATCTGTCAGCATGTAGCAATGAATAAAGAAACCTGGCAATTTGCGCTAAAAGGGTATAAAAATCTTGCAGGGGGTTTATTTATATTTTACCATAAGATTACAGGCAAACTAACAGACTCCACTGAAATGACTGGGGTTCAAGACAATATGGAAGACAAACATTTAGAGTTGGAATTCAACCACCACATAATGTCTGTATCAGCCAGGAGGTTAATTTTAGGGCCAAATATGTTTTGAGGTTTGAAATTGGTCAGAGCAAGTAGCAACATTCCCCTTAGCTTGAACATATTAAGATGAGCTTAGCTCAGAAATGTCAGAGTAACTGAGTAACATGGAAGAAAACGACAAGCAATGGGAGAATACTTCAGCCTCTATTTCTTACTAGAGCATGAGGATCTAGGAAGGGCAAAATCCTTGCAAACGAAGAACCGTCAAGATGGACAAGAACCATTAGAGCCAAACAATTGTGCATCATTGTTGCCTGAATATTCTGACCAGGCGCTAGAGGCCCATTTTCTTTCTTTTTTTTAAAACACAAAGCCTTTTTGGGAAAGCAAAGCAGAGAGGAGAAAAAATAAAACCTCTCTTCTGTTTTGCTTACATAAATGGGCTGTGAATTGGACGAGGAGGAACATTTTGAGAAAGGAAAAGAAAAGGCTACGCTCACTTTTGTCACTCGGGTCCCAAAGGTGCTTTTTCAAAAGGCAAACAAAAAGTGAAACGCTTACAGATGTTTTGGAAAGCACTCGTGACCTGGATGAGAATCTCTACAGACATTTTGTCACTGAGGTGAAATCAAGGATTGCATCAAGTATAAATTCTCTCTTAGTTGTTTTTCCCCACTGACCTACAGCTCACCTGTAAGCGTATTCTCTCTCATCCAGTTCTAAAAGGCACCCAAAGAGAATCAGACAAACACAACCTCTTAAGTGAGGGCGGTCAACAGGGATGTGTTTAAAGTAATTCATCTTGTTAACTTAGGAGTTTTGAGAACAGTGGAGACGTTCTTCCTCCCCCACCAGCAACATTATTACATGTAGAATATCAGGCACATCGTTTTTTTGCTGAAACAATTAACAAAGAACCATATTTCATGCCTAAAGAAATATTTATGATGAGTGGGAAATTGGAAAAACGACAATAAAGCAGTAAGTAGAAGTGCTAATGCCCATTCTGTAACGCTCTACTGAACACATGAGAGAGGAACAGGATCGTCCCTTTTAACTTTACCCATGTTTAACGTTATAGGAGCCCCTGTATTCTGTACAGAAAGCCCCTTCATACAATAGTGAAGCCTGGTCACCTGATTATTATTATTATTAAATAAATATTAAATATATTGCTTAGTTTACACTATGTATATATGGGGGGGGGACACACAGGAAAATTGGGGAACCACCCACATGGGAGCTGAGCTTGCATGGTTTAATTCTCTCTGTGCATCCAGTGAGTATGTGGAATGGAAAGTAGGGAAATGCTTTAGTGGTCTTTAACAGAACATAGCAAAATAAATAAATGCAGCAATGGATTTCAATGGGGAGCTGCTAGCTTCTATTATTATGACTTGGAAATAATGTTAATTCAATGCTGTGCAATTCCCATTTTTAAACCAATGCTTTTAAAAAAAAGATATACTGTACAGCTAAACAAAATAGTTCACAGAAGGTGTAATATTCAGAGAATAGTCGATAAGATGCAAGAATCAGGACTAATCTTTGTTTCCTTGCTTGAGGACCATTAGTTTTCCCAAACATAAAAGAACCAACGATATTATCAAAGAATATAATTTGATTTGAAAGCAGTTTTCAGGGATATGAAACTCATATGTAAAATAAGAAACTAATTATTCCAATAAATATCGGTAATATGGTAAGCATAATTTTCTAAAAGACAGACAAATACCCATTGGAAAAGGAAACAGAAATAATAATCAAGAGTGAGATCTTTGGTAAAACAGTTCCGAAATCTATTCATGTACATTGCTTTATTAATCCAATGTTATAGATTTCCTGCTCTCATTTTATTTCCACACCGAAGTGCAGGGCATCTGTAGCGTGCAAATAATTATATATTTATTTAAAGAAGTAATAAGTACTTCCAGACACTTAAACCATACCCTGCAAATTCAATAAAATGTTTTTGATAACACAATAGGGAATTGTGAGCATTTCCCGGAGATAGCCCTTTGCTCCATAGCTCTGCATTACGGTAGTTGTTGCACTTGTTGAAACAATTGGAAGAAAATCCTATATCAAGTCTTGAGCCTCAGTGGCTTGGTCAACCATCATTTCATTGCCGGACTCACGTGGCCAAATGGCAGAGATGACCTTAGCAGGGAGCTGTGCATAGCCATCATCTGGCATATGAACCACTTAGGCTGGCCAAGGCTGAAGGCTTCTATGAAAGGGGCTGGAAAAGAAAGGGGAGGGTCCCGATTTCAAAACCTACCTTTACTCCATCTGACTTTTTGTTCAATAAGCTCTTGGCAGCTGCAAATAGAATTGAGAAAAGCAAGTGAACCACATTTTAACATTATTTCTCTTTCCCTTAAAGCAGGTCAACATCAAAAAACCAAGCTAGATTCATTTTAGGCTCTCGTTTGCTCAAAACAAGAACGCCTGCATGGGCAATAGCTTTACCAACATCCAAACCTTACACCACAATCACATTTTTTTTCAAAGGAACTGGACAAAAGACAAATCTTCAGCGCTCTTTTGAGATGTTCATATCTTTGCTTTCATTATTTACTACCTCTGTCCCTTTGGGTAGCCAAAGCTATTAAGCAAAGAAGCAATACAAACCAACTTCTAAGTTGACATGCAGAAGAATTATCCCTTGAATCAGTGTTTCGTATGACAACTTTTATTCTAGAAAGTCATAAAAAAGCTTCTTTTTTTTTACATTTTAATGCAGAGTTGTCATTGTTACGTGCAGTGATTATTTAAGGCATTTTGATTTCCTCCTGCACATAGACAAGACAATAGGCAAATATGATATTCTTGTAAGAAATATAGCATGTGAAGTGGCTCATCCCTTACCTATAGAATGTAGACTAGAAAAAGTAAAAATTAAATCTGGGTACTTTAGTACAATGAAAAATCCAACTGTCCTCTAAAATTCAACAGAGGATAACATTAGGGAAAACAGGACTGCTGCTAATCTGGGGAGAGGTCAGATTGGCAGCTGTCAAGAGGGAGAATTCAAAAGAGAACACTTATCAGATGAAGTTTACATGTTTCATTTGGAGAAGAGCAAGTTACTTAGCTTTTCATGTAACTAGCTTGCAAAGGCAAAGACAGAATACACATAAAACCGGAACATGAATGCGTAACAGAGGGACACCCAAAGAGTTTGACAGCACTAAGATCTATCCATGCCAATCACAATTTTCAAGTATACCTTTCGAAACAAATTTTGTGCTACAGCTCTTTGATTTATCAACTCGCTCAACACAGAAGCATTTGCACACAAGTAAACTAGATCTTGTAGCTTATACTACAGAAATCATATACTGTGGTTGGAAGAGGATTTTTAGGGTCTGGATAGTATAAATCAGTTAAAAGTGATTTGAAAACTGTTCACATCCACCCAATGACGTATCAATTTAATCAGGAACAGTGTATTTTGAATAATAATTCAATAATAATTTGAATACTACCCTTACAAAAAAATAGGAGACTTTGTCATCCAAAGAACATGCTTTATGTTTTTAAAAATAAAACTAATCCAGGTGCTTAAAGGACCAAGAGTTTTGGTACCCATGGAAGTTGTTCCAAGCTTCAAAACACCCTGAAATGAAACTTGGGCTTTGTTTCATGGTGATTGTTCACTGAAAGGACAGCCAAAGTTTGGGGTTGTGAGTTGTATCCCAACACCTTTTTTAGAACATAAAGACAGCATAAGAGCCCAATGACATCCAAGAGTCTTTGCGGCTCTAGAATATTACTCTATACATTATTTGGTCTTCATCATACAGTGAAGAATAAATCTTAAATGCTGGGCCAACGCAGCATATGTTGGGCCTTAAACAAGCTAGCAGCTGATTGGGGCATAATAAAAAGGTACATTAAAAAATTAAGTACCCCATGTATTTAATACGAAGTACAAGATTCACATTTATTTTGTAGCTTTACAAATGTTTAAAACCCAAGACCAGACAGACTATGATACTAATGAGAAAAATATGTACAGAATACGTTAGCTGGATTTGGTTTCCTATTCACTAAATATGGAATCTAAGGCCTCCATCTGAAGTTTTGTATTTCTGTCCTGTGAGTCATTTAAAAGCAAGCAGCGTTAAAATTAAATTTTATTCATTTATACATTATCCATTTCCATAGGCCCTGTGCGGCTAATTACCAAGATCAATTAAAGATAAAAGGCAACTCCTTCAAAATAATAAGCAAATTCCACTCATAATATGAACAAAATTGACAATATCAACTATACAAACTCATGTGCCTGCCAGGATCCAACTTGACTCACAATACGCCCTTCCCCTGTGCCTGAGGGAGCAGCCAAGTCTTAACTGCTTTTAATTGTTTTTCTTTTTTTTAGTGAGGCAAATTTTAAAAACATGTAAGTGCAAGAATTCAAAGGGAAGAAATGGACATCCCTCCTCTTTTACATAACTCTGCTGCACAAAAGTATTTCACACGTGAAGAAGGCATGCTGGCTCATGTATGTTTCCATACCATGGGATAAAATTCAGGGTAGCAGATAAGAGCTCTGAGAAATTAAGGCAAGATGTAATAAAAAGGCGCTGTTGCATTCATCCAGCAGCAAACCAATTTATGTTTATGGTTGTGTAATTAAACCCTAATCCATTCCGGGTCTGTAATTCCTATACTGTGGTTTTATTTGCAGCATAAGGAAAATATCAAAGTTATCTACAGGAGGCTGGTTCCGGCAAATTCAGTGACATTATTTGTCAGAAAAAGAAAACTCCTTAGTCTACCTATTCCAGCTCTAATGTGGTTATCATATGGAAATGAAAACTACCTCATGCAGTTAATCATACTAAAAAAAGAAAATATGAGGAAGGATGAAAAGGAATCCCTCTCTGAAGCTCTCAGACTTTGCCTCAGTTTTGCCTCCATTAGACATGATGTCATTGTGTAATTGAGACAACAGAGTGGCCACTGAAAACCAATCCCATCTGGATATAGACTTTTGACACTGTGAAGCAAGTAGCTTACAAATACCTCACAATAGCAAGAACATTGAGAAATGCAATGTTCTTTATTGCAGCTGATGTAATTACAGCGGGAGAATTGGTCTTCTGAATAGTGACATAAAATTCAAAGGCTGGTTTCATAGAAGCCCAAAGTTGGCCCTTTTCTCCCAAAGGAATCAAGGTCAAGGTGTTCTTACTCCTATCAGGCAGTTTCCCTCTGGCTCTGCCAAAAATTAAGCTATTAGCATTGCTCTAAAGCAGGGCTGTCAAACTCCTGGCCCATAGGCCGGATGCGTCACGCGCTGGTCATGCCCACGCCCGGTTTAGCAAAGGGGGGAAAGTTCCTGTACGTGACGTGACACCACTGTGACAATGTGAGTTTGACACCCCTGGTCTAGATCCTCTGACTCTACCCCAAGATTATCATTATTTTTCCTAAAAATATTAATTAAGATCAATTAAACTACAAGCATTTGGAGGGAGGTCAGGAATAGATTATGTGATCAAATCTACATTAAGGTAACTGGAAATCTAACAAGATATTATGGGAATAGGAAATCTGCATTTATAATATAGAGTGTAGAAAGGAGAATTAGTGGAAGTTATCCATTCAGCTCCTGTCAGTGTAAAGAGTTGATATAGCAGAAGGAAAGCCCCAGGGAGCTTGGTAATGAGAGCACAGCAGGTCTTGAAATTCACCCATATTCTGGTCTCATAAATGGTCCATAGTTCTCTGCCACCACACCCAGAAGCTGCATAATTTAATTCCTTCTCACCTTTGCATACACAGCAGATTGGAAAAGGCTGATATATATATATTAATTTACAAAACAGTCCCCCATCAAAAAAAAAGAAAGAGCAAAGATACATTTTGCATGAAGCTTGGACTTTTAGATAACACACTGTTATCCAAAAGATGAAACTTGGATCCCTACAATTAAGCACCTCACAAGAACACAAAACTTCCAGGGAATACTTGCAAGACAAAACGCACAGAGAAGGCTATACTCAGCACAAGACAACAACAGGTGACTTGCAAAGAGGTTTTCCAGAGAATGTAGCATTCTAACTTAATTCTTACCTGTGTGTTTGAGAAGCCTTTGGAAATTAAGTATTAAAAAGCATACTCACAATATTTATTGTGCAATTATATCCTGCCTTTGATATAGGACAACTATTTTTTGAACCAAGTTGTACACTGTCCTTGAATAGCAAAGACAATGGATCAAACAAAATAAAGCTTGCAGAAATCATGTGTGGCCTAGGGGAATACTTGAGAATTAGATCTAAAGATGATAGACATGGGGGCTTCCCCAGGTTTTAACAGCATCCTTATGCAGTAGGCTAGGGTAGGGTGAGACCAATGAAGCTCAAATGGTTCCTTGAATCTGACTTTTCCTTAGTTATTATTCCATCTTGATTTTAGTTTTCTGTTTTTTTAGTATTGGCCTAAATGACACATAACCTGCACTGAAATTTCTAAATGGAAATGAACTTGCAATTTGGAAGGTATTACAGATAGTTCTTGACTTAAATAGTAATTGGGACTGGAAATCGAGTTGTAAAGTGAAGTGATTTTCTGGCCTTTTTCACAGTGGCCATTAAGCCAGTGTGACAGTTGTCAAATGCGGTGTGGTCAATAATCAAACAGTATAGTCATTGAGCGAAGCCATATATCTGAATGGCCATTTTTTGCCAGAAACCAGCAAAACACATAGCAAATTGAAATCATGTGACCATGGAATGCTGTACTGGGTCATAAAGCGGATATGCAGTCATGTGACCGATGATATCAGATAGTCACTGGTGCTTTCTGTGGCCATTATAACTTCAAATGGTTGTAAAATGACTGATTGTGAAGGCTATCTAGATATCTTTAAAAAACGTCAGTGGCCATAATGAATTTGGAAGCATTCTAATTTTTAAGGTTAGCTAAAGCTTAAATGTGAATTTACCTTCGAAGAACAGATTCTGACTATGTAGTAAACTTACAACTACTCCTTCCTTCCTTCCTTCCTTCCTTCTAAAGACAACAAAAATGTTCCATTCTGCAGTTGAAGTACTTTCCTAAAATTATATATCTACATCAACTAGGAATAATTTCTCTGTTCCCAATAATATGTATTACTGAAATGCTTTTACACACATTTCTTCCTATTATTAGTCTAAACTATTTAAATAATTGACTACAAATGTGTAATACCTCCAGAATTGTAGATTCTAAAAACTAGTCCTGGAGAAAGTTGTTTGAAGCAAGTGGAATCATCCCTTCGTTAGCATTTAAATATTTCATACGTAGTCCTTAGAGTGCCTTTAAACCTCACCATAATTCCTGTTTAATTTATGAGAAATTACCAATTAGTCCAGTGTCTTTACATCAAAGGCAAGCAACACTGATTCTGTTACTTTTCAAGGAAAATCCTTTGCAAGAAAAGCTGTTAGCCTGGAAAATAAGTGTTCCCGTTTCCTCCGCTGAGTATTATATATGGGCTCTCCTCATGTATCTAATCACAGGTTTCAAATATGGCACAAAACTGAAGAGATGCCCACTTGGGCTTCAAGCAATTTTCTCCCAGTCTAGTTTTGATATCAAAAGTTAGTTAGGCTGGAAAAGAAAGTGCTCAGTGTGGAGAAGGATTCGGTTTCTTCTCACACCAATCTATATATTCCATTCCATTTTTAAAATTCAATTTCTCATAAAAAAGAAAGTTTGCCTCTAGCCACAGTTAAATTGTGCTCACACATCTAATTTGGTTGGATAAAAGTGGCTCATTTTAATGCCGTGGATGGTGATTGCATTTTGAACTAATGTGGTTTTTAAAGAATGATCTATAATTGGTGTATATCTGGTAAGATAAATCTCTTTCTCCAACTAGTTTAATTTTGAAGATTGCAACACTAATTTTACCAGCAAACCTAGTAACTACTTTTGATGAACACCAAGGTTGGTTTTATTCCAACCTTGCATTATTTACTAAACCAAACCCTACTCCTACAGTCTGAGACAGGGAAATTAGATCACAATACATCTAAAATCTGCAATATATATTCCAATATATTGCATGAATTCATATATATTGCATGAAATGTTACACATGTAGGTTCACCCAGACAGATGCATACAGATTAAGTTAATAAGTAGGAAGAAGATAAACTGAGATGTGAGGGTCTCTATTACGTCTCCAATTCTAAGGGGCCTCATCTGATAAGCAAGAGGATCATGGGAAACCTTGCGTGCCTTCAATAGTTCTAGGAACTCATTTTTAGTTCTCCATAAAAAAATCCTAGGGAGGTTGGCTCAGGTCTGGCTCTAAAATCATTAGAAAATACTCTAAAACTGGTCAGATAAGCACCCCATATTGTAGGCTTCCCATTCAAGCAACACTCAGGCTATGGGCATATTTATTTGTCCCTGAACTAATCACTTTTGTTTAGCTGAAGAGGAATTAGCAGAAGGAAATCATCTGGCCCTTGAAGCTTTTTCCAAATTTAGGATTAATGCTTCTACCAGCACACTATCGTTTCCTGCTTGGGGGTGGGTGGGGTTAACAGAGGACAACAGAGGATTTAACAGATATTTTCCATTCTTAAATGATAACAATTTTGGAAGCACAAGACCAATGTTCTTTATTGGATTAAAAAAGTTAAGTGTCTTTGCCAGTACAAGTAAAGTATCCTTTATTCCCCAAATTTAAACCTGCAGCCAAATATAATTACAGACGTGATGCGTAATATTGAATGCCGCTGTGTGTCACTGCTTATCACCAATCCCTGTGAGAAAAATAGTAGCTAATCTTACGCTATCCTCCTATAAAATGCTAGACGTTATTTAAAAGCAAAATTCAGAATTTGCTAACAGGCTGATCTCCTCCTAAGACATTCGTGGTTGTAGGAGCTGTACCAACTTTCTGAAACCATTTCGAAAATGTACTGACACGATGACAATCCCTGTCTCCAAATGCCTTATGTCAATTCACAGCAAAACAGGGTTAACTACCCAACATGCATTTTGTTAGTAGGTTCAAACTCAAATGTACTTATGATTCTTGGTTAGATGGATACCTTAGTGCATGCCCTTTTCTCAGCCAGCAAGCATGGATGGTGTGTCTCACTAGGTGCACAAATACTATCATGCTGGTTTTTACTGGCAGTGGAATTGATCAAGGGTGGGCAAGTGTGTGGTTCTAAGATCAGGCACTCAGGAGATATGACTCATGCCACATACCTTGCTCAGCCAGGCCGGCAGCACTCATGGCGGCCGAAGCAGGGGCGGAGCTCTGCCTGCCAACTGATTGGACACAATCATTCAGTGGGAGGAGCCATAATAAAGCAATAAAGCCCCATTAGCATGGTGCAAGTAAATTAGTTTAAAAAGAAATGTGGGGGGGAAAAAGAAAGGAAAGAAGAGGGGAAACACAATATTATAAAAAAGATAATATTATTCCCTTTTAAATATGAAGATAAAACCACAGGAGCCGGCACAAAGGGTTGGACATCAGGAAGTTGAGAAAGCTGCAGGTTTTAGATGTAAACAGTGTTTATAAAAACAGACTTTCAGTTAAAAGAGTTTTATGTCAACAAAATCAAAGACGAAAGTATTAGCTGCAGAACAGAAGACTAGAATGTCTACTTTAAAAATCACAAAAGGGACTGGATGATGCTATGTACACTGGTTGCAACAAGTTGCGTTACTACATTAAAAAATAATTAGAGAAATAAAGGCAAATAAACATTAGAATGATCAGTCAACCAGTTGGCTTGATTCATGAACAGCAGCTTCAGCCACTGTGTATTAAGTGAAGAAACATTAATAAGGAAATCAGTATTCGTTAAGAAGAATGAAGCGCTGTCCTGGCGTTGAACTAGTTTATTAAAGTGCTTTTTAACTTTTTGCTCTCTAGAAAAAGACAAGATATTCAACTCAGGATTCTTTATTACCCTCCAGTCTGAAAAGCACTCACAGAGGTTCAAGAGTTTCTGATGATTATTGATTCAGAGCTGTTATTGTCAGATAAATAGCAAATAAGTCAAAGTCTGCAATTTGTTAAATTATTCAGAAGGTTTCAAAGCCAAGGAGGAAAATGTGTAATTTTACCTCACTAGTTAGAAAAAATGGTGAGTAATGGAAATATTTTAGTATCTTAGTAATGCTACAGAACCACTAATCTAAAATAATAATAAAAATACAATAAAGGATAGCATTTCAAAGTAGCATAGAAGCTGGAAAACAAATTGCTTTGAAAAGGAAAGGATATATATATGCAAGTCTTGGCGTATTCGGGTCTTTTCCCGTGTAAGATTGAGAGTATACTCTCAATCTTACATGGGAAAAGACCCGAATACGTTATTTTAGCAATTTAGGGCTACTTTCTTCTCTAATCCAAATGAAAGCAAAGAGATCAAGTAAGGATCTTCACCTGTGCTTGCTCCTTTCCAAGGCTGTGTACCATAGATAACACTGGTCTATAAGGAGAAAGCCTCAGAAATGAAAGTAGCTTAATTTTAACAGAATTGGGTCACTAATAAAGGAAAATTAAGTCTGGAGTATTAATTGGCTCCAGTTTCAAAGGTCAAAATTGCATCAAAATAATACAAAATTACAAGGGGGATGTGCGATTATGCTCCTAACTTTTATGCAAAATGTGATATAGCAATGAAAACGGTGCCATACCAATCATTATAAATTTATCTTTTTATTGGTACCAATAATCCTGGTGGAATCTCTCCCCATGCTCACCACTCTCTGCTTCATAGTTCAAAGGGAAATAGTCTAAATATGAGTGTAAGAAGTGAATTTTCAATGACATGTTTGCACCAAGTGCTTCATAGGACCTAAGCAAATTTTCCATGTGTTTTCATAGTCATCTGCCTTGCTGTCCTCCAAGTGAAGATAAATTTATACACGTCCGCGTGGTACCATTTTCATTGTTCTATCGTACTTTGTCGAGATGTTCTGAGGCATCATGATCATTAGACACCCTCCCTCCCTTATAGGCAAATGTACTCGCTTGTGTATAAATCTTTATTGTGAAATATGTTGAAAACTTTAGCCAGCCAGCACCTTTATCACCTGTTTTCTAATTCATCTCATCAAAATATGTAAAATTAACGCATTTTATCTTGGAGGTCTACAATTTCCCAAAATTCGTAGACCAGTGAATGAAACGTAAAACTGAGCTGAGATTTAAATGGGGGATCTGACACTCATCGATCCTATTATGGACTATACCAGTTTCCCTCTGAAGTCCTTCAAACAATGAAGGGACAAAAGGAAGAGATACATGGAAAATGCCATTTTCAAGAAATGAAGACTGATCATTCCCCAAAAAGGCATCTCTCTCTTTCCCTCTTTTTTTTGGCATATTCAATAGATTATGAACTTTACTAATTCAAATGATTCTCTTTCCTGACAAGTACTGGTTATACATTGTAAAACACAGTCTGTGTTGTCCTACTCAAGAACACAAAATCAGCCACCGTCTTAAGGATAGCACGTCATGAAAGATAATCACTTCAAGGCTGTGTGTAGTGGGGCCTTTGCACACAACCATCTTATTCGCCAGTTCCTGGACCAAGGGGCTCTTACTCACAGCCACGTAATTCTGGAAATCCTTCAGCATGCCCTAAATGGGGCTGTTCTTGGAAGCCTCAGAATGCAACGATGCATGCAGGATTGGGCCCACCTTTAACATCTGCTGCGCTAGCTGGACTGGCTCCCACTAATGTTTCTGTGTGCAGCTCAACATGCTGCTTATCCCCTTTAAATCCCCACATGGCAAAGGCCCAATTACTGTACTTGCGGGACTGCCTTCCCCAATTTCTCCTGCCTATCCCACTAGACCCAGTGAGCGAGCGTGCTCAGTGAAACGGTGGCATCCTGCAGCGCTTTGGGAGATGCGCTTTGTCTGCTGTGTCACTTATGTAATAGCCTCCCCTGAAGATCTAGATGACCGTCAACTGCTGGTCTGTAAAAACCTGACATTTTCCTAAGGCATTCAAGCTGGATTGTTACTGAAGCCCAATATAAGGTAATCTGTGACTGAGGATAATGTGTAAACTGCCTCAGCTGTGTGCTGTACCAACGTAATTTCATTTTAATGTATGCCAATTCAAAGTGACAATAAACTATTCTATTATTCTATTCTATTCTGTGCATTTACTATGTTTGTATTTGTATACTACGTTCTATTTGTATATCATTATGTTTTCATTAGATATTTATGCTGCTTTTATCATCTCCGTTCTTTGGCTGAGGGAGCCAGTGTTGTCCGAACACATTTCTGTGGTCATATGGCCAGCATGACTGAGGCGCCCAGAACGCTGTTACCTTCCCACCGAAGTGGTGCCCGTTTATTTATTCACATTTGCATGCATCAAACTGCCCGGTTGGCAGAAGCTGGGGAAAGTAATGGGAGCCCAACCATCAAGTGGCATTTGGGCGTTGAACCTGAGCTGTCAGCTTTCCAGCTTTAACTGCTGAACCGCTACACCCCCTGCCCCGCCCCTTTACGACAAATACCACTGTGATTCAAAGGCAATATAGCATTTTAAAGAATGGTAAGTTATAAGCATATTTAATGTAAAAATATTACTGTTCTGATTAGGATATCATATAGCCAATAGTGTCCGCATGACCTGGAATTTTTTTTATTGTCCAAAAACACAAGACATGTTGAGATTCTAAGCAGTTTCCTTTATTTGTTCCCCACCTTTAGATAGTAATCTTGCCAAACTAGAGCAGACTACTTGGACCATAAAATATATATTTTAGGAAAGTTAGGGAGAAGTTGGTACACTGGAACGCAGCCCTTCCTTCCTGGAAATCCAGACTACAATCCATCACTTCTGCAATGTCCATTATCCTCAATTAGTTAAAATGCCATCAAGATGTGGGAGTTTCTTCTGGGTAAACCAGGAGATTGTGACATTTTATAACCATTTTTCTATCATATCAGATTCTTATTTTGCATGAAAACAGTCAACAATTACATTGGAGCTCCGTAACAGTTTGAATTCAGGTGGTACGTCTAAGATTTTCAGCATACGGAGGCACCTGGCCTCATTGTCCAGCCTTGGAAGGAGGCAATGAGAAGCCACTTTTCCACTGCTGCTTAGAAAGCTAGGTAGCTATGTCAATGAAGTCGCCATGTCAGTTTCAAGGGCAGCTTTACCTGTTTATGATATGTAGCATATATTCAATAAGGCATCATAATCACATTAGGCCTCCCTGAATGGATTTACATGCTTCACACATTTGCAACAACATCACACAATTCTACCTCATTTAAGAACATGACATTCTATATTCGGCTCCTCATACTATATAGCAATGATAGGCAACATTTCTGGGTAAAGAGTGTATTTTAAAATATTGTTTCCTGGCTGATGATATCTCTGCAATTGTAATTTTATATGAGAATGGGCAGAATTGAAACATTTCATCTTTAATGTTCAGGATTAAAAACTAGGTTTCGCACCCTCATTTTATTTTTTTAGCGATTAAAAAAAATATCATGCCACTGAACTTTTTGCTTCTGTTTTTAGTATGATACCATCTGGGTGTGGGAAGGCAACCTGAGAACTGCTAAGAGGGAAACAGCGCTGACTTTCCTTTCTGTTCTATCATGCTCTGCATACAGTGAGACGTTAGAACCATCCCATGCAAGGACATGGAAGACATTGGTATTAAGATCAAAAGCTTTTTTCAGCACAGAAGCTTTACTGCAAGAACCTCAAACATTATCCTCTTTCTTCCACAGAGCTAATGTTTCTAAGTTCTAAATTATTTTTTGTTGCTTTTTAAAAAAATAAAAAAATAATAAAAGCATTGAAATTAACATTTATTTAAAAGACTTGTTTATTATTTTATAGTACTATACACACTAAGTAGCTAATCCATCCATTCATCATATTGATGAAATAGTGATTCTCGGCAGCGTATATAACTTTATTACTGTAGTATAAAAGACGACATTGTTTGAGAAAGAAACCTGGAGCACTAAATTTGCTTCCAAAAATGCTGGGGAATATAATGAAGAATTTAGAGAGAGACTATGTATTCTGCATTCGTGTAGAATCGTGACGTATCGCGTCGTGACGTATCGTGACATTTTTTTGCCTTTGTGGAGCCAGGGTGGGCGTGGCCTGCGCGTGACATATCCGGCCCGTTCTAGGAGCAATAGCAGCGCTAGTCCTTCATTTGTTTTTGTTTTTTGAGCCAACCCACTCATCTATCATTCAATTTTTAGGCCATTTTCTCTTCTTACAGAGAGATAACAGAGCTTTCCCCCATCCACCCCGGTGAAAGCTTGTGGGTTCTCTTAACAAAAGACAGGGGATGTGGCTGTGAGGAGTGCAACAGACAAAAGGGACCATATGCGTAAGGAAGACAGAGCAGTGCTTGTAAGATGCCAGCGGAGTCTTCGGCTATCAGTTGCCTTTCGGACTGAGACCAGCAATGCTTCTTAAATTGTCTTCAGTTGCATTCAAGTCTCACCTGGTGTCTGCTTCTCTGCAGGTGTCTCTGTGGAGTTGTTAAATACTTACTGACCTTTAAGATGCTACAATTGTGGTTTTTTTAAAGCTTTGGTAGAGGTGAGTTTTTAAAGAAAAATTGAGAACCAGAATCTCGTGGAAATCAAAGTCTTCCAGGAAAGGGTTTGTGTGAAAGGCACTGATGGTGGCTACAGGAACCAAAAACATGAAGTTCAGATACTACATGAACCTGGTGATACGAAATCAGCAGCCCTCCCACAAAAGCAGGTTTCTAGGGAAAGGCTAGAAAACCGCCATGCATTCTTCTGCCTCCCTAATGCTCTCTTCTTGTTCCTGAGGGACATCACATTGCAAACCGTGTAGCGTGAGGCCGGAAAATTATGCAACGCATGGGGCTCATGTCAATCACAAACAGCTTTCACAATGACCTTGGACGTTCCCGCCATTCAACTGAAGCACCTTTCAAGAAAAAGCTCATTTTAAACTAGCCCATTAATTTCTTAAATAAAAACCTGAGTACATATTTACGAGTCAAGGAGATACGATGAAGTAAGAAAGGAGTTTGAGAAGGTTCTCTTTTGCCAAAAGAGGAGCAAAAAATCTCACCGCTTGTGACTTAAAAAAAAAAAAAAACCACAAAAGGAAGCCGGCTACCTTGAAAACTCCAATAAGACAAATAAAAATGTCAGCTAAAGAAAAGAGTGGTTTATTAATGTAAACATTTATAATCAGGGAGGGTATGGAGTGGAGAACGTATCTGCTTGAGAAACAGTGGAGAGAAAATTAGTCAGATGACAAAAATGAATCCCAATAATGTTAGAAATTCCAGGGCTTGAAACATTGATTATGCTCCACTTTCTAATGAGTAAGTCTCTGTTCATTACCTGCCTTTGATTTTGGTCTTTCCTTACACACTCATTCCTAAGGGGACCTTCTTGCTACAGAGAGAACTCTATGACCTCGACTTTGTCACTTTCCATCCATTCGAGGCGCATTGGTTCTCTTTTTTGCTCAATATTTTCTCCCCATCACTTTGCTTAAGAGAAACTGTGGACTTTTGTTTCCTATGGTTTCAATGGAATCTGCTTTCTCTGCTCCTTTCGGTCTATTCTGATTTGGATTGAGAGATCTGAAAGAGGTTTCTTTCCCTTTATTTCCTCTGTATGTTTCTGATATACCGGTTTCAGGATTAATGCCCACGTTTTTGTACTGAAGACTCACAGGCTGGTGGCATTCTGCAGCCCTTTCCAGGCACCTCTACGTTAGGCTTGGATTTCTAGCTCTACTTGGATTTTGCAGGTGGTTGTTGGGGCGTGCCTTTCCTAGAGTTGTTGCACCAATGGGTATCATTTGTGTGATCTTTGCTCGGATCTCTGTTGTAAGGGAATATGAAGAGCACTGTGAATATAGTCTAAGGTGTTAGCGCAAGCTTTACTGTATTGTTTGTCAGTACAGTTTTAATAATGTGACCTGCGCTGTTTATACGTATGCATGTATTTTGTAAAATATATCAATACTTGGCAAATACAGTCAATGCCCTGATGGCCATTAGTAGCAAAAGGTGCTTAAATGTATTTTATTATTTACTAAGCTTACAGGTGCCTGATCTCATTGGGACTCCTATACTGTCCTGCTGATTCCTTAAATGACATGCTTCCTCTCATCTTCCTCTCAATGAAGAACTTCCGTTGCCCTGAGCTACTTTAGTTCTAAAACACTTGTCTTTTTTACTGCTGCAAATCCTATTACTAAATTCAATCAGACCTGAGTAATGAATCCCTGGTCAGTCCTTTGAACACAATGTAGTCAACTGATAAATGTTATGAGCTGGTTTGGTGGTAAGCAGGGAGAGGACTGTAATTATACAAATCCTTTCCTGATTTTTTTTAATATATCACAATCATAATTCCCTGTTGTGAGTATAAAATCTTTTTATAACATTTCTGACAGAAATTAAAGAGGTTTGAGTGGTTGTGTAAATACAGCATCATGCATTTTTGAATAGTGAGAAGCGAAGACTCCATTTTACTGAAATCTAGATCTAAGGTTTTCCCTCACCAAACACGTACACTCAGGAGTGAAATTTTAAAAAGCACCCTCTCAAACCCATTGCAGTGCTTAGGCAATTGTCTTTGATTCCAAATTGAATTGGAAATATGAGAAGAGGACTTTCAGAAGTTCTCTTATCATTGGAAGGTGAAGAAGAAAAACTGGTTTCTGTTTGCAAAAAGGGAGGAAAATTTCAAACCCAAGTCCTGAAAACAATAGTATGCATATTGATATGAAGTTAGAAAACATTTTGTTGAAAGAAAATACTGACAGAAGCTGTTTTCTCCAAAGTAACCATTGTTTCTTGCCACAGCTAAAAAAATAATAATCCTGTTATAGCAGACCCACCTCTGCAAACTGAAAAAATTATGCTTAAATTTGGGAAGTTAGGATATATAGAGAATAGTTTTTAAGAAATTGTCTATCGATTATTACTTTGTAAAGTACTTAACATTATAGATTAGAATGATAAAGAATAAAAAGATTTGCGAACAGAAAGAATACTGCAGTAGGAGCCAGCAATCTTTTCGGGACTTGAATGTCATGCAAAATCTTTTTAAAATGGCTCAGAGAAAGAAAATGTCAATGGTAATTTATGTCAGGTTTTTGCTATTTCTTAATAAAACTATGTCTATAAATGCCAGCTGGAACTGCTTAAGAATTTTGGAAACAATTAACAGAATCAGCTCTGGGTGCAGGGACATTCATGGGGTTGTTTTTTTTTGGGGGTGTGTGTCCAAAAAAGTCAAGAAAATAGCAACATTGTGGTCACTATCTTGATTTTTGTTGGTACTCCCACTGCCCCATTTTGGATGCTCTAGAACACTGCTTCTCAATCTGAGACCCTTTAAGACCTGTGGAGTTAAACAGAATTCCCCATGCCACCCATCTCTCCAAGTTGCAAAGCTTGAGAAGCACAGCTCTAGGGCTTTGCATACGTAGGGGCCATCCTACTATTCCTCCCAGAAATCGACCACATATTTGTTTAGGATTTCATTCTCTCTCCTCTGAGCGGAAAAAACAAACAAACTTTGCTGCCACAATATAAACAAGTAAAAACGAAGAGAAAACTGAAAAGTGTCAAGTGCATTACTGGCCCTTTTTTGATGCAAGAATCATGGCAATTATTATCTAGGATCAAGTCAGATATACAATGACTGCATAAAATTGGACTCTTCTGCAAAAAATAAAGTGTAATCTGTCTGATTTGTAAATCTAAAATTTGTTTAATGTATTTTCTGGAAACAAATCAAGAAACAGAAAAACAAACTCTTACCTGAAAAATTCCGAGACACCAGCATAGTGGTAAGGATTGCACCCTAAAAATAGCAATATACATACACATATATTTATATAAAATACATAAAAAGTAAGGAATGAATATTCTGGACACTAGACCAGTGAATATATATGTTTACTAGGGTCTATACCACAAAATAGGAAGATATGTCATGCAGCCACTAGTTGAAGTTTCTTCTCTTCTCTTTTCAAGGAAATAACTCTCTGCTTTGCCTGTCTTGGACTCCCAAATGGGTCTCTATATGTTGCATGTGCCTCCCAGTTAGCAGGATCTGAGGCACAATGTATTGGTGTGACTATACCTGAGCAAACTGGGATTTGGTTTTGGTGAAAGCACACTACCAAAATGTGCTAAAACTGGCTGTTACTGACTTTACCAAGAGCTGGTAATGCTGCATGAGCCCCAGATACCACTAAATTAGTAATTTCTATACTTTTCTATATTACTATGGTAATAGCAATGATCCATATCCATAGAACAATTTGGTGATCACCAGAGCATATAAGACTGCAACATGAAATGTAGGAGGAATAAATAGTGAAGAGCATTAATTAATTAATTAAAGAAATTAAAGAAAGAAAGTAGATTATTCTGTGTCCATGAAACTAAGATGGGGGGAATGAATGTAACAGATTTAAGAAAGGTTGTCTAATTTTTGTGGTGTGCAGCTGATGATTACATGCAAAGTACTGAAAATTTAGGTTTAACGAATGAAAGGGATAAATGTTGTGTCAGAAGGTTTGCTGTATGTTATACTGAGTGCTGATAATAAAAGTAGTAGACATGGGTTTGGTGAAAAGCTCTGCAATATTCTGCAATATTCTAAATACAATCCAGGGATAAAAAAATATAGTCTGCCAGATAAAATGAATGGGTGCAAGAGAACAAAATGAAAGATAAGAAAAATTGTTTAGGCCATTCAGAGACTAAAGAGTGATTGAGAATCGTGATGTTTGTAGTGAATGGTTTCAGAAAAATGTCTGCTTGTTTCAAATATGAGACTGAACATAAATATATTTATAAAGCTGTATGGCAAAGGAATGCATGTACATCTAAAACTATTATTGATGAAAGAGAAAAATAGTAAAGGACATAAGAATCAGTGACTCTGAATGTGGGACAGATATTTATTTGATAGTATCAGCAGTGGTCTTGGGAAAAATAGACTTAGGGGAAAAAAGAAAATGAAAGAAATGAGAGTGAAAGAACAATAAAATGGATGGATTAATCTAATACTAGATAGTGGATATAAGGAAAGAGGATGCAGAAACTCCCTTGAACAGCTGGATAGGGATGTTACAGAGAGGCATAGTGTGTGTGCGCTTGTGAAAGAAGGAGAGAGGGGGAGAAACTGAGAGAGACAGAGACAATGCTTGAAGGAATGAGATTTACATGGGAAAGAGCTACAGAGGTATACCGTATTTTTCAGAGTATAAGAAGCACTTCCGCCCCCAAAAGAGGGTGAAAATTTGGGTGCGTCTTATACACTGAATGTAGTCCTGCTCACCTGCGCCCACCTGTTGACTTCTGCCTCCCAGCAACTTACCTCCTTCCAGCAAACAGCCTGTTTCAGTTTCAGCTTCTGCACAGCCTGAGTAGCACAAGCAGGTGATTGTGGTTGGATCAGTCTCCCAACCATCAGCTGATTCAGGCTACAGGGAGGCAGAGGCAGATTTTCCCCCCCTTGCGCTAAACAGACTGCTGAAACTGAAAGTGAAACTGAAACAGGCTGTTTGCTGCAAGGAGGCAAATTGCTGGGAAGCAGAGGTAGACACATATATATATTTTCTTGTTTTCCTCCCCAAAAAAGGTAGGTGCGTCTTATACATCGGAGCATCTTATACTCCGAAAATGCTCTTCAACATCTTCCCAACTAATCTACATGAGGGGATAGAAGGGGAACTTATCAATTTTTTATCTTCACAGACTTGAGCACTGAACTCTATTCAACAAGATGCAGTTCAGTGGTAAGAAAAACAAGGAAAACCCAAATAGAGGTGTAGACCTGGCTCAGGTCTAGTAATTGTGAGAGGGATCTAGGTGTCATAGTGGACCATCACTTAAGCAAAAGCCAGAAATGTGCTGCGCCTGCTAAGACAACCCCAATGTACTCCTAGGTTGCATCAACAGAGAAGTAGCATCAAGATCACAAGATCACAGTATAAAGTGATAGTACCACTCTATAATGCGCTAGTGAGGCCACACTTGTTCTGGTCACCATGTTACAAAAAAGATGCCGAAACCGTAGAAAATGTGCAGAGAAGAAGAACAAAGATGATAAGGAGTCTAGAGGCTAAACTGTAAGATGAACATTAAGGGCACGTCTAGCCTATCAAAGGGAAGGATTAGAGTGACACCATAGCTGTCTTCTAGTGCTTGAGGGGCTGTCGCAAGGAAGAGGGGGATTTTACTTATTTTCCAAAGCACCTGAAGGCGGGACAAGAAAAAATGGAAGCTCATTAAAGAGGTTCAACCTAGATACAACCTAGAACAGTGATGGTGAACCCATGGCACGCGGAGCCATTGCTGAGGGCACGCGAGGCGCTGCCTTGTCAGCTGATCTTTGGCCTTAATTTCACCCTCCGGCCGTTTTTCACCCTCCAGAGACTTCAGGACGCTTCCCTGAAGCCTTCAGAGGGTAAAAAATAACCCAACAAGCAAACCGGAAGTCCGCTTCTGAACTTCCGGTTTGCCCATAGGGTCGTTTTTCATCTTCAGGTGGCTTCCCTGAAGCCTCCGGAGGGTGAAAAACAGCTGAATGGGCAAAACAGAAATCCCGTTGGGCCATTTTTCACACTCTGGAAGCTTCAGGGAAGTCTCTTGAACCCTCTGGAGGGCACAAAACGGTCCAATGGGAGGGGGCATGCATATGCAGTGTGCGTGTGGGGGTTGTGTGCCGGCATGCATGCGCACACTAATGCCCGCTGCCATTTTTGGCATGCAAGAAGAAAAAGGTTAGCCATCACTGACCTAGAACAACAGAGAAATTTCTTGACCATGAGAACAATTAATATAATGGAACTGCTTGCCTCCTGGAGTTGTGGATACTCCATCACTGGAGGTTCTCAAGAACAAACTGGACACCATTTAACCAGGATGGTAGAAGGTCTTCTGCCTTGTGCAGGAGATTAGGCTAGAAGACCTGCAAGGTCCCTTCCGGTCCTACGATTCTATGTAAATGTAGTGGCAGAGATGTGTTGAATGAGAACGTGCCAAATTGCTTACCAAAAATAAGGTAAATAAATTGGTAAATATTAAATTGTATGATGCAACATGGGACATGGATCCAAAAATTAAAATTGCAGATCAAGAGATTATTTTTTCTCCTTTGGCAGGGAAAATAGAGCAAACGATTAGAAGTTTTAAATACATGGTGAAAAACTAAAGAAGAGAGGTGGAATTCTGTATCCTGCCAATAGGTGCAAAGGGTAATAGGAAGGTAATGTCTAGTTTGTTGGAAGGAAGGAATGTTAACTGAAAGAAGTATGAAGTCTATAAAGCATATTTCTGCTCACTTTGCGGCAACATTAGAAGAAAGAAAAAGCCCTACTGAGTGGAATGAGGACTTCAGGAATGCAGGTGATGAAACAGGAAGAGAATGAATGGGTGCCGAGTACGAAACTCGCTGCGTAAAAGGAAGAGAGAAGTATGGTATGTAGAAGTGGATGAGTGTTGTAGAGAAAATGAATGAGGACCTGAATTCACAAACAAATATGTGAAGGGAGGATAAATTGATGGAGGGGAATCCTCAGACACCAGGTACGAGAAAAAGTTTAGATCCCATGCGTGTACACGTACACAGGTGTCCAAATACTCACACATATTATGTTTATATACCTGTCTGCATTGATTTTAGGTGCAGTAATTAAAATATATATTGCCAACTTCGATAATCACAAAATGTGGAATCGTAAGTCACTGTCCCTTTTAAGAATATACCTTCAGCTTTCTTCTGGCATTGAACTTTCTCAAGCATTCCACAGTCTCCTGTCTGTGCATCATAGAAGCGACTGTTGATCGTTGCTGTAAAAAAACAAGGAGAACACTGTCATTTAGATCACTATCTCAGTTTATTTAATTACTAGATTTCTATTCTGCCGTTCCTCCAAGCGTTCAAGATGGCTTATGCGTCAATCTCTCTTCATGTTATTCTGCTGCATGCAACTGGCCCACATTCAGTGTTTCCATCAATGAAGAGAGACTTGAACTTATGTCCCCGCCAGTCTGAGTCCAACCACTTAACCACTGGCTCTCGGTCTCAATCTCTCCCCCTCTACATGCTGTCCTTGTAGTTCTTTCACTTCAACTTTAACCTGGTTGGTTCCCATTTCCAAGCTTCTAAAGTTACTGTGGGAAAACTGTAGAGTTATAATGATACACGACAAACTACTCTTAAAACTAAACTCTTACGGCATTTCCAGATCCCTGCACAAGTGAATAGCTGCGTTCCTGTCAAACAGGCAACAAGTAGTCAAAATAGGGAATGCCCTATCAAACCCTGCACCAGTTAACAGCGGTGTCCCCTAAGGCAGCGTATTAGGACCCACACTCTTTACATAAATGACCTTTGTGATCATATTATAAGCAGCTGCATCCTCTTAGCTGATGATGTAAAACTATTTAACACCACTGACAATACTACTGTCCTACAAAGTGACCTTGACTATGTGTCAGAACGGTCGAACAATTAGCAACTCCAAATCTCAACTAACAAATGCTAAATCTTACACATTGGCTTCTGCAAAGCCTTTGATTCAGTAGTAAATGACAAATTACTGTTAAAACTAAGCTCTTACGGTATTTCCAGATCTCTGCACAAGTGGATAACCACGTTCCTTTAAAACAGGCAACAAGTAGTCAAAATAGGGAAATCAAACCCTGCACCAGTTAACAGTGGTGTCCCCCAAGGCAGCGTTTGAGGACCCACACTCTTTCTGCTTTACATAAATGACCTTTGCAATCTGCATCCTCCTCACTGATGATGTAAAACTACTTAATACCACTGACAATACTGCTGTCCTACAAAGTGATCTTGACTATGTGTCAGAATGGTCAAACAAATGGCAACTCCAAATCTCAACCAACAAATGCTCTATCCTACACATTGGCAACAAAAATCGGATCACCAAATACAAGTTGAGTGGATACAACCTTGTAGATGACCCTCACTCTGTCAAGGACCTAGGAGTACTCATCTCAAATGATCTAAGCCCCAAAGCTTACTGTAGCAGTACTGCCAAAAAGGCATTAAGAGTTGTTAACCTAGGAAAGTGTGGCCAGCACCGCAGTGGTACAATGGGAATTTTGGGGCTCTGAAATTCGTCGTTGGGGTCCTGGAGACCCAGAACCTTCCTGTAGGGACAGTGAAGAACCGGAGCAAGGGCTGGCATAGATAGGGAAACCACAATTTCCCTAAAATGCCAGCGAAAAGGTGCAGCCCGGACGGCGTGGAGGACAGCCTTTGCGAGCTGTCCAAAGCTGGGGCAGCCACACTGAAGAAGTGAGGAACAGTGGAGTGAACCATCTGGGTGTGATCTATCTGACAGGGTCTTGTGAACAATAATTCTATTTTTAAAACAGTTCTCTCTTGAAAAAAAAAGTAATTCAAAAAGGTTTGGTGAAAGTGTGAGGTGGAGTGGAAGAATGGCTGCCGCCTCACTTAAGTAACAGTGGTGGACAATTAGATGCCAGAAAAGAAAGGACATTTTTAAATAAACTATTGTAAAACGATCTAAAAAGAGACTAGAAAGCAAGATTGGGATTTCCTTTTTTTAAAGTATTTTACTCTTTCCTTGAACGTCTTAAAAAAAAATATCTTGAAATTTAAAGAGAAATTTGGAAATAAATACATTTATTTGGATTACAACATTGCCATCTAGTGGGCAAAGAAGGGATTTTTATTTTTTCCCCTTTTCTTTGTTTAAACTTCATGACCAAGGTAGACAAAATAACAGGTGGAAGGTGGTTTTGCTTTGCTTTGGAGAATAGTGAAGGAGCTTTAAAGAGAAAAATTGAAAGACTCAGTTCTTTTTGTCAAGTGACACTTTTTCCTTTCACCTTTGGAATGGAATAAGATTAGGGAAGTTTTAATTGCATTTTGTATCCTATGTTTCTTTTTTCTCCTTTTTCTTTAAAAGACCCAATTTTTAAGTCTTATCCAGTTTATAATTTTTAATAGAGTTTGGAATATCCTTCCTTTTCTTCTTTGGTGTTTTATTTTGGAGCCAGTTCTCCCCCCCCTCATATACAAATTACGTTTTTCTTTTTCTTGGGGATTTTTATCTCATTGATCTTTTAGCCATTGGTTTTGGATTTTATACATATTGGACTGGGTTATCAAGAACCTGAAGATATAAAACCTAAAATTGGATTAATTTTTTGAATAAAAGGGGGATTTTTTATTCATTGTTT
>JANHFT010000561.1:67844-80403 GCA_032467955.1 Pseudoxenodon macrops | reverse complement strand
GACTGGATGCGCGTGACATCAGGTTGACCACACTCACCCAGGTTTTGTGGCTCCCGGTGTTTTCTTTTGTGTGGAAAATCGGTCCAAATGGCTCTTTGAGTGTTTAAGGTTGCAGACCCCTGATCTAGGCTCTAGTCAACAGGCAGGCCTATGAAACAAGCTACTATGGTAGCTAACATTTGATTCTTCCTTCACTTTTTAGGGATCTTTTCCGCAGTGGGGTGAGTTTTCACTCACGCTGTCAAAAATCAGCCAAACCAAAAGGAAGGCTGTTTTTCACATAAGTTTTTATGTGGTTTGTTTGAAGTAGTTACCAAATCTTTAATACAGTGCAGGAATAAAATTACTGAAGCTTTTGCAATATCATGTTCTCAAATTTTAAAGGTAATTTTTACTATATATGACATACATGAAGGTTTGGGGCGGTGTTAGCTAAGGGGAAAAACTAATACAAGGACTGTTGATTGAAGGCTGTTATATCCTAAGTAAAAATATTGATCCTGGCAGAGTAAGCAATGTAATTAGTATTGACAGCAGAAGATGTATACTTCAAAGCTAAAATTTTGTCAGTTATTTGGTAGCTTTAGAATACCGTTACCTGTTGTCTAGCTATCAGTTTAGGTAGTTTTCATGTTTATATCAGAAAAGCACTAAGTTACACATAGTAATAATTAATAATAGTTCATTAAATTTATATGCTTCCTGACTTCCAATTGTTAAAAACGTTTGAAAACAAAGGGCAATGCAAGAACAGCACAAGACAAAACAACAAAGATGAGGGGGGAAATACAAACCCAGATAGGGACATGAAAAAGGAAGAAAGGGGCATCAGCTATCTTTGTCAAAGGCCTGGGCATAGGGCCACAACTTCAGAATCCTTTGAAATACCAAGTTGGGGAGGAGAGGCATTTGTATCTCAAGAGGAAGCTCATTCCAAAGGGTAGGAGCACTCCCAATACATGCCATTGATTAATTGAAGGAACCCAGAGCACACCAATCTTGGCCGATCAAACTAGCCTGACAGATGCCATAGCAGTCCTTCAGTTATCCAAGCCCTTTGGCATGTAGGACTTTATAGGTGGCAGCCAACACTTTGAATTGCACCCAGAAGCCGACAGGCAGCTAGGGCAGTTCACAAAATAGAGGTGTTACACGGGTATACCAAGGCATGTCCATCAGTGCCATACCAAATTGCTCAGGAATTAAATTAAAACTGTATGTAGGAAACTCTTTCAGTGTTTGCTGTTATTTCAAGGCAGAGACTGTAACATCTTTGAAATATTCATGGTAAAAAGCATTATGTCAGTTGCATGAATTTTCACATCTGACAAATAAATGGTGTCATAATACAGTATCTATTGCCCTTTGTTTGTGTGTGTGTTCTTTCCAAATATTTGTCATGTGAAAGTTGACAAATATATCTGTTTTATTAAAGAACAAGTTGGAACAGTTTTTGCTTTAGTCATAATTTTATTTAGATACCATTGTGGGTTTTTTTTTGCCAACTGCATGAAATTATTGTTCAAAAATGTCCAGTATATTTGCTTGCCTAAGTTACCAGTGATTGAGTTTTGCATTCCAGCTACTGCAGAAGAACATAGGGAAACAATGAACTTATGGTAAAATAAAGAATTTGCCTCTAAATCCTTATAATAGACCATTTGTATTTGATTCTGCATGCATATATAAATGGTCCTAGTGTTTTAGCCTCATGCTTAATGATATGCAGCCTGCAGACTGGAAGATGATTTATTGCTTGTGAATTGTGCACTCTATTAAATTTTTAGAATGATTATTTCAGCATGCACTTTGCCTTCTGGCGTCAGTGCTTTGATCCAGGGAAGCCTCAAAATCCCAAATTTAGTGAAGCAGAAATAACATTTCAAATATCCAGTTGATTTGAACGTTCACTTATGTACAGAAGCCAAAAAAAAATCAGCATACCCCTTTGTAACATAAGAATGTTTAATGTAATTAGTACAAAGTAATCTAACACATTAATTCCTTAGAATATGTTTGTAATATGATAATACTAATTTGTTCACTTTGGGGCTTAGTTCTTTTGAAGGAAGGATTAATATGACAATTTTTAAAAACGCTGTGAACTAGTAATTGTGTCAGTGTAATAGACAACAGTTGAGTTCAGACATCATTCCAAACTGTGTCTTAATGTTACATGAATAAGCATGATTACATACTCATGATGTTCATGATTCCTCTCCTTATTTTATGTTTTGCAGGAAAAATATAGTCCATAATTCCACAATATGATGGTTTGGGTGTGGTAGCCTAATTTGGGAGTTAACTGTTTGTTCATACAATGTTTATACCATGCCATTGGGAATTTTTCCTTCATCTCTGTCAAGAATTATCCACAAAATTGTATATCTAAAAAGCTCAATTCTACATGAATTTATGAGTTTAGCCATTTATGAGCATGCAAAGCTACCTTATAACAAAACAGATGTTTTGCCCATCTATTTTAGCATTATTTTTGCATTGATGGATGTCTGTTTTCCAGATTTTCAAACAGGATCCTTTTCCATTCCCTCTTGGAATTATTGGACTTTGAACCTGAGATATTTGTATGCAAAACCATTATGGCTGTATGAGCCATTAGGCCAGATAATGCATACCCAGTCAATGCTTTTCCTTCTATGTATGCCTGTATTCCTGTATGCCTTATTTCTCTTTGTATCTCTGCCACTTGACTAGACCTATATGTGCATTGCACACATATTTTATTTGGTCTTCTAAGCTGAGCATTCCAAATCCAGTTCTTTCGGAAGTAAAAACAGATATTAATGGCAAACTATTAACAATTGAAATATTAATGAACGGGCCACCACATCATAAATGGATTCTATTTCATTGTAATAAAATGCTGCACATAGACATTACACAACCTGTAAAATTCCTACTTATTTTATTTCCACTTAAATTAAACTTTTTTTAAATTGTGACTGCTTCACTTTGAATTATCCAACTTATTTGGTGCAATCTTAACTGTACTTTTAATATTTGCCTAGCTTTACTGTTAAATCGTGCATATATATATATATATATAATTTTCTTTTTTCTTCCTACCAGCCTTTGGAAATGCCAAAACTGTAAGAAATGATAACTCGTCTAGATTTGTAAGTATCAAAATAAAAACATGCACGTGATTTGGCCAGGGGACTGATCAGTACTAGTGAAATGTTAGAACTACAGTGCAGTGTACAATTAATGTTCCATGCTGATTAGTGTTTTATTTTTCTGTAGTCTTTCTGTTAAGAAAATTACATATGTATAGTTCTTTTCTAGTAGATTCTTCTGGGGCTCCATCTCTAAAATGCCAGTTTCCTTCTGTTCATAAAGTAATCTATTGGATCTAACCAATACTGTGTCATAGCCAGTTTTGTCATACTGAGATGTAGCTGACTGTTTTCAATACTCTTGCTATGGTATTCTAGGGAATGTCTTTATACCCTAAATACTGAAAGTTAAACATATATGATGGACTAGTGTAAATTTTATGTTATTCCTTAAAATCAGGTTAATATATTTGGTTAGACACTGGATTGAGTACAATGACAGTTACATATAATAAGGGGAAATTCTCTGTTTTTAAGACCTATAGCTAGTAGATTTGAAACAAAAGAGCTTTGTGAATGAAACATGCATTATAGAAGAATTTTGTGCTTGAAGTGGACATTCCTCTGAAGAAATGTAGCAGCACAGAGACCAGAGAGCTACCTCATATCTTAGCCAATAGCAGGATAAATTTAGAACTGTCTGACTGCATAATTATAATTTAGATTTAGATATATATTATTGTTGGCTTAGTTGGTCTTCCAAAAGCCATGAGACAGAAATTGTGTGTGTGTGAGAGGGAGGGAGGGAGAATATGGCAAAAATGAGCACTTTTACAAGGCCAGGTACTGGGCGTGATACTTCATTATGTTGCTCTTAATACATTTGGTCCTCCTTAACAATTGCTTGTTTAGCGACCATTTGAAATTACAGCAGTGCAACTGATGGTCACAGCATTCCACAGTTATGTTATTATGATGCCTCTGCTTCACAACCAGCTTCAGAAAAGCAGAGTTAATGGGAAAACCTGCGGTGAACAAGTCTATAAAACCAATGGAATAAAAAAGCTCAGATAGGGTGAACTTGTTGGCTGTTACTTCACTGTATGCTTGTACTCTATTCACACACTTTAGAACAGTCAACAAATTACAGTCATTGTGTTTACAGTATATCTGTTCCCACTCCTCATGTTTGCAGAATGTCTTCTTGCTGTTTTATGCAGGGCTTTATTTTCAGGGTTGATGTCAGAAATCGAACAGAAAAGCAGATCAGAATCATCAGATAATTTCTTAACCCTGTATATCTCTATTATTATAAATGTATGAAGCCTGTCATATTTCAATCCCATAAAACAAGGCACATTTTGAAAGAAGAACCTTTACAATCTGGTGGTTAAAAAAAAGAAAATACACGCACAGTTTGCTTATCCCATTGGCTTATAGGTCTGCATGTGCGTTTGTATAACTGTTTATATGAAACCTGCACCACAGAATTGTTCTTGGAAAATCCCTAGAACTTTCAAAGGAATATATGGATTTTTAGCAGCTACCTAACAAAATTTTTGTTCTTGTATGCTATGAGATAAATAGGCGTTCTTTATACAATATGATTTATTTAAAAGTCAAACAATTTGGAATGGTTAAATATTCTTTATATTTAAATGATCTCAAAATCCTGGCATGTAAATCAAATAAACTATTTCAATCTTTTTTTTTAAATTCTCTTTCCAGGGAAAATATATGGACATTGAATTTGATTTTAAAGGTGATCCACTTGGAGGAGTCATTAGCAACTGTAAGTTACTTTTTATTTATAGAGCACATTTTGTTTGTTTGTTCTATGAGCTATTCGTGATATTCTCAGAATTGTTAAAGGTATAGGCCAGTGATGGTTAACCTTTTTCTCCTTGGGTGTCAAACGGGCACACGCGCCCACACCAATAATGCAATGCCCTCCCCCCATGCATGCATGCTCTCCCTCCTTTGCTGCCACCTGTGCATACACACAGGCCTCACTGAAGTCTCCGAACTTCCGATTGGCCCGTTGTGCCGTTCTTTGCTCTCCTCAGGCTTCAGGAAAGTGGTTGGCCTGTTGTGCCATTTTTCGCTCTCCCCATGCTTCAGGAAAGCTTCCTGAAGCCTGGGGAGGGTGAAAACGACCTCCCCCTGCCCTCCAGAAGGCCAAAAAGTAGCTAGCCAGTGCGCACTTGTGTGCTGGAGCTGACATAGGGCAACACCTCGTGTGCCCTCAGATATGGTTCCATAGGTTTGCCATCACAGATATAGGCATCTGAATACTTTTCTAGGGCCATAACTGCTACTCTACAAAGTGCTAGTTGGGGCATATTTCTTGAATGCTGATTCCTTTCCTACTGATAGTTGATTCTTAAAGGAAGAAGTTAACCATCACTTCTGAATCTCCACTATCAATTCTAGCTTGTTTAAATAGCATATTGAAAAATAAGGAATATCGAAGAAAAAGAAAATTAACTTGACCAGGGTAAAGCAATAGACACAATTTATATAGACTTCTGTAAAGCCTTTGATTTAGTGGTACACAACAAGCTACTTCTAAAACTAAAATTTTACAGCATTTCCGGTTCCCTGCATAAGTGGATAGCTGCGTTCCTATCAAACAGGCAACAAGTAGTCAAAATAGGGAACGCCCTATCAAACCCTGCACCAGTTAACAGCGGTGTCCCCCAAGGCAGCGTTTTAGGACACACGCTTTCTGCTTTACATAAATGACCTTTGCGATCATATTATAAGCAGCTGCGTCCTCTTCGCTGATGACCTAAAACTATTCAACACCACTGACAATACTGCTACCCTACAAAGCGACCTTGACTATGTGTCTGAATGGTCAAACAATTGGCAACTCCAAATCTCAACCAACAAATGCTCTGTCTTACACATTAGCAACAAAAATCAGAACATCAAATACAAGCTGGGCGGATACAATCTTGTAGATGACCCTCACTCTGTCAAGGACCTTGGAGTACTCACCTCAAATGATCTAAGTGCCAGAGCTCACTGTAACAGCATTGTCAAAAAGGCATTAAGAGTTGTTAACCTAATCTTGCAAAGCTTCTTCTCTGGTAACATTGTACTACAAACTAGGGCATACAAAACCTTTGCTAGACCAAGTGTTGAATACAACTCATCTGCCTGGAATCCGCACTGTATATCAGACATTAATACAATTGAGCGAGTCCAGAGGTATTTCACGAGAAGAGTACTCCATTTCTCTGCTCACAATAGAATACCTTATGCCACCAGACATGAAATTTTGGGTTTGGACAACCTAGAACTACGCCACCTATGGTCTGACTTAAGCGTTGTACATAAAATTATCTGCTACAACGTCCTGTCTGTCAATGACTACTTCAGCTTCAACCACAATAATACATGAGAAAACAATAGATAGAAACTCAAGGTCAACCGCTCCAAACTCGATTGCAGAAAATATGACTTCAGCAACAGAGTAGTCAATGCCTGGAATTCTCTACCTGACTCTGTTGTAACATCCTCAAACCCCCACAGCTTCAACCTTAAACTGTCTACTGTGGACCTCACTTCATTCCTAAGAGGTCTGTAAGGGGCATGCATAAGCGTGCCTACTCTGTCCTAATGTCCCCATTTATTCGTACCCATTTCCTGCGTTCTTATCCATGTTTATACTTATATCTATTCTCTTGTACATGTTTGACAAACTAACTAAATAAACTAAATAAATAAGGAAAGCTGTAGATACTTACACAGACCCATGGGTGCTTAAGTGCCTGATCTGCTGTGATGCGCTTTGCAGGGTTTATCGTCAGCATCTGGTTGATTAAATTCTTTGCTTCTGGAGTCACAGTATCCCACTCTGGAGAAGGAAACTAAGAGGAAAGATAACAGAGGCTGGTTTTTTTACCAGCTTAGGTATTCCTGTAGTTGCTTCCGCTTTTATTCCATACTGAATCACTGTAAGTGAGTCGCCTTTCAGGGACTCACATTATGGATCAAAGCCGAAAAATACAGGTGATAGAGTTCCAATATGGTTATGAGCTGTAGACTACTGATGTTCAGCCACTAAAAGATTTTAACACTTCAGAAATTACTGAACTAGTATTATTCAGGCAAAATAAACCCCTCTAAAAATTTTATGAATGAGCAACTTCTGACACTATCCCTCTTCCTTATGTCCTATGCCCAACAATGTATTCTGCAGCATGAATGCATCAAAACCAGACAATTAACTGCAGAGAATAACGTATAAAGAATTATCTTACATCATAGGCCCCTGCCTTGATCTGCTGATACAGTTTATGCTGATCTTCATCCCAAAATGGAGGATATCCAACAAGTAATATATACAGAATAACTCCTAGGAGAGAATTAAAAAAACACAGTTATGGTATCCTAAAAGGCAAATGCACTCTTGAGTCAATCCATGGGGACGATCACTTTTGATGCTGCTACCCATTGTCAGAAGGTAATCTATCTTCTATGTTTAAGACTCATCCCAGCTTCTGTGGAGGAACATACCTTTCCCTCTCTGTCATGCCATCATCTCTCAAATTACCATAAATATGTGTACATGGCAAAATCTGAGAATGCTAGCAGCATCCTTAGCCATCATGTTCTGTACGTTATTATATTTAGTTGAGGGCTTCCATGGGTCTGAATGCCAGGATCTGAGAGAGAGACAATATATTTGCTCTCAGTAGTGAGGGAGTCTTTCATAAGCCAGCCAAACTAATTGTTAATCACATTTCAAAATGTTCAATTTAACCACTTGATTGATATTAGAGACCTTCAAACCAGCAAACTTGGTGTATTACCTTCCTCTTTGGATTTAAGAAATTTTACTGTATATTTAATATATGATTGGCAAAAAGCAAAAAAAAATCTTGATTTAAGAAAGTTTTAAATAAATTTGGAGACCAGAGAGATTTGGAATGTTGGTTATTTTTGCTATAAGATTTGAAAAAAACAAGTATGTAATTAAATAATATATTTGTGGGAAATGACTGAAACAGAACAAACCCAATTTTAGGAACTGGGGCTTAATGAAGGTTGTAAGGGGAACTAAAGGATCAGGCAGAAACGAGTTAAAATGGCTATAACTATTTCTTATTTTATTTTTTTTAAACATGGACTGAATATTAATAACAAATGTACTAAAAGCTATACATATTTTAATGGACAAACTTTTGCAAGATGACAAAAACATTTTTTTAAATCTTTTACCTGACATAGACATTATAGAATTTGAAGGCATGGGAGGCAACAAAATTGAGATGGCCAAGATTACAAAAGACAAATCAAGAAAAGTATCTGGTTATGGAACGAAGACATCCTGGACAATGCTCTTTATGGGATTTACAGAACAGGCTGGTAAAAGCTTTGAAGACTCATTTTAAATGCCAAAAGGTGATGAAAGATCAAATCTGCAATACCATAAGAATGATTTAAAGATCAAGATTGTGCAGAGCAAAAGAAAAAAGGACTATTAGACCAGGGATAAACTATTTGCTGGATACTTCTGGTAACTCTTAACGGAGAGTTCAGTTTTTGCTGACTGGGTTTGAAAAGATGGCGCTTTCTGGATTGTGTATAGATAAAAAGTTAAGTTATGGGAAGAAGAGATTAACTTCCACTCTCCTGACCTTCTGAAAGAACCTGAAGACCTGACTCTGCCAGTTGGCTTGGGACCCCAATTGGTGGTAGTGGGTTTTTTTATCACGGTGGAGGTACTTGATCACCTAACAGCAGCTCCCACTTCCCCTCCACCATACATTCCAATCATTTCCTCCACATCTTCTGGTTTTAGTTATGATTTAATTGTGATTTTACACATTTGTGTGTATATATTTTTACACATTTTTACACATTTGTGTGTGTGTGTGTGTGTGTGTGTGTGTGTGTGTGTGTGTGTGTGATTTTATTTTGATGTTTTAATCCACCCAGAGTCACCTTGCAGCAACAATTTTAATAAATAAATAGTTTAGTCTATACTGGTTTTTACTATGTTTATTAAAAACCTCAATGCATTATTTTTTTAAATTGTAAGTCCCGTGCGTGTGTGCAAAAGGACCACCCCAGGAAGCTGATAAAACATTTTATTTTGAATAAAATAAAATGAAATGTAAACAAAAGAAATGTAGCAAGGTTAGGCTTTTCCTGATCTGTCCCTTTAAGAAAATGGATGACTAAGGACATTTTTAATTGTCTGCTCATTTGTTCCACTCATCAGACTTTATACAAATTAAGTGTACGTACTTTCTAAGTGGAAGTCTGTACCAGTTACAGGTTGTAACAAAGCACCAGAAGTGCATTAATAAATCGAAACCAGGTTTATTACTCTAGCAAGCAGAGAACAATGTTCCCATTCATGCAGTAAATGTTCTGGTTTTTTACAATGAAGAGAGTATCTCAATGAGAAGTTTAAAAGCACCATTCATCTCAGATAATGAATGAACAGACCAATCTGGACCATTTCCATTCTAAATCAGTTTGGGGGGAAATGGACAACAAACCAGTCTTTTTTCACCCCAACTAATACAAGTTTTTCTTTCAAATTTCTGATGAAGAGAGTTAAATGTCTAAATACTCTTAATGGAACAGCAGATAATTGCAGGCTATATAAAGAAAAAGTGTTAAGTTACGAAAGTGCTGTTCCATTAGTTCCCTGGGAATTTTCATGGGCCAATTTTCTGTTAAAAGAAGAAAAGCAGATAAAAATGTCTGAAAATTGAGAAGCCTAATTAATAATCTAAATGCTAAAATAAAAGAGAGCTCTGCAAAATATATTGTGATCAAAAGAAAAGTTGGATTGCTCTGAAAGGTCTGCAGCCAAATGATGGTTAAAAGAAATAGATGAAAAAAGATTGCTGAATCTTTACAAGACAGAACGTGGTCAATTCACAATCCCTACATCCAGGCTTCCTTTCACTATAAGATCTGCCAGTCCAGATTCTACATTTCCATCACAGAGGACAGAATGGAATCGGTCTATGTCCGTCAAGGTTCTGTGTTAAATAGGTCTATTTTCAGGAAACGAATAGCTTTCCAAAGAATGACGATGAACATCCTATGTAGCTGGTAGCACTGAGTCAACCTTGGTTTCCAAAGAACAGACAGCAGTTGGATTAAGAGTATAGAGCCGCCTTTTCAATTTAATTGAGGAACATTACAGTCACAGGTTCATAGACTCTTCTCAAGCTCTGCAAATTGTCAGATACCTTGATGCAGCTTGCTCCCACTTTAAAGCAAATAAATCCCAAAACCCAAACAACTATGATCAGAAGTTAGGCGATCTTACCACATGCCCATATATCCACTGGCTTTCCATAAGGATCTTTTCTTAAGACCTCAGGAGAGAGGTAACCCGGAGTGCCTGCAAAACCTGTCAAAGTACAATGCAACACTTCAGAATAAAGCTACTAATTTCACAGATTACTAAAAAATAAGCCTTCGGACATGGAGTGCGGGGGACGGGTTAGAGCGTACCCCATGAATAACTCATGGAAAAGCTTCCCAGACTAGGCAATCTTGGACTAGCCTAGGGTGTCAATCTCAAACCAATTTCCTTCCCACTCCAGCCGTAGGGAAGATAAACATAGAACGCCATGATTGATTCAGCTTCAATTAGCAGATGAAATCTAATGCTGTGGCTAAATGTTAGTTAACATTTTAATCTTACTTATATTTATATCCCATATTTGCTTTTCATTCATATACTTACAGGACTTATAGCCCACTGCAATCAGCCAACTTTGAGCAATGTACACCTGCCCAATACATATTTGATGCAATGCAATGCAAATCAAGCTTTTCGCTTAGTGGAGCGGCCAGGTTTTCAGTAATTTTCTGAAGGCCAGGAAGGAGGGATCAGTTCAAAAGTTGGAGGTGTGGTGGTGATGAAATGAGATGATGACTGAGAAGCCAGGCCTTCACGGGCATTGAAGTCTCTGGCCAGCCTGATCAGCAGGACATGTAGAGATCCAATCCTACTAAATTTTATTAGGCAGGTAGATGTTACTGGGAGAAGGCAGTCTTGGAGATACACAGGTCTTGAAATATCTAAGATTTTCAAGGTGACAACCAACACCTTGAATTGCACCCAGACGTCGACTAGCAGCCAATCTAGAATAGATGTATTACGTGGGTTTCACATGATGCACCCACATCTACTATGTTCTAGAGCAGTTGTAGCATCTGAATGTTCTTTGAAGGCAGCCCATCACCCAGACTCCTCCACAGCTGCACTTGACGAAATCAATGTCAATTCTGAACCCACCATCTCAATCAAGTTTCATCCATTATCTCACCAGATAATCAAGGCCCCCTCGCTCTAAAATCTTCCTATCAACTCCCAGCCAGTGCCATTCTCACCAGGAGCTATCAGAAGGAATCCAGCCATTCCCTCCTCACCGTTCCCAAAAATCACATTTCCAGTGTCTCCCTCTCTTCCTCCTCAAACTGCACCAGCTTCATTACACCTTGGAGTATCCAGCTGAGTTCTACAATGCAAAGCTCTCAAGGTAAGAGTTCTTGGAGGAGGGCGTGGTTAGATCTCCCCCATTGAAGGAAGCAGGAAGCTGCACGGGAGTGTCCTTCTCATTGACAGAGCCTATGGCAACCCCAGGAAATATGTCCAGATGCAGCAAAAAATCTATACCTGGTATCCACTGCCAAAGATCTTCTACTGGGCCAGACACTGTCCAAAGCAGCAAAGAAAGGATCTGCAATATGAAGTGCTCCTCAGCATTTGGAAAATGGCTTCAGCTCTCGCAGAGATGCCAGCTGCAGCAACCACAGGTCTCAGGCCCTGCAAGTCTATTCATCTCACTTTCTAATGTTGTATTATTGACTTTATTGTCTCAATGAAAAAGCTAATAGAATGAGAGCTGAGGAATCTCATGTCCCAGAATTTGGCATGTTAAACCAAGGATGAGCAAATGTCCCTGCTACAGAGTTGAGTTGAGTGGAATGAAGCAAGGGCTGCACTATGTAAACGAGCAGACAAAATGGAGCTTGGGCTGTATGCAAAGAGGACCATCCCCATTTTGGAGGAGAATTGGGAGCTGTTCTTTAAGTGACAAATTGCAACCCTCACTTTAAATAAAGAGGAAATTTAATTTGATGAAGCATAAACACTTCTGAAACACTTACCAAACCATGCCTGCTGCTCTCCTTGTACTTCAATTGCAAGCCCGAAGTCAGCCAGTTTGACAGCAGCGCCCTTGCACTTGCTGGCAAGGAGCAAGTTCTCAGGCTACGTAAGAGAACCCAGAGACAAAAGGCAAGAAAAAGACCTGAAGTGAATATTTCTATCTTAAAACCATTGCCCTCTTTTTAAAGTTCACAGCATCACAATCTATCCTTCTTTTAAAAATCCAGATTCCTACCTTATAGAATATAGAATAGAATAGAATAGAATAGAATAGAATAGAATAGAATTCTTTATTGGCCAAGAGTGATTGGACACACAAGGA
>JANHFT010000561.1:45085-67744 GCA_032467955.1 Pseudoxenodon macrops | reverse complement strand
CTCCCTCTTCTTTGTGGCAACCCCTGAGATATTGGAACACTGCTATCATGTCTCCCCTAGTCCTTCTTTTCATTTAAACTAGGCATACCCAGTTCCTGCAACCGTTCTTCATATGCTTTATGAATAATAAAATGGTAATGCTAATATTACTATTTCTGAGACTTTGAAAACATGATTTTAATTGTCATTCAGTATATACCTCCAAATAACAACAGTGACCTTTTACATGAAAAATTAAACTTAGCTAAGGGGCCAAGGAAATGAAAACCCAAACATGAATTGCTTGCATTCACTGGCTTTTGAAAAGATGTATCATTTAGGGTACAATAGAATGCTAATAATAGAACTAATCCTTAATAGCTAAGTGATTTCCAATTGTTCCCACAAAATACTATGTTTATCAGAGCAAACAACATGTTTTATAAGTTTTAGAACAGTATAAATATCTTGGGAGATTTCTACCAAGTTGACTGGTGAAAGGAAAATGTCTGCACAATTTTCAGTATAAAATAGACTTTTTGTACAAAGGCTGGGAAACCTAGTTCTGCAGCCTAGTTCTGAGAAAGAATTTGAGAGTCACAATCTAATGTTGATGACTTACCCCAATTCTTTTCCAGGCTGCTTCAGCTCACAGACCTTTCCCTGCATACTTATTCAGAAATAAACAAAGCCATTTAAAAAGCAGCTCTTTTGTAGGCCAACACAGAGATGAATCTCGGAGGATTCCAGGTGGCTTATTATGATTAAGCAACTGTAGCACTGCAATCTTCCTGGATAATTGAACATTAAGCTCACCTCACAAATAGCACTGCAGTGACATCCATTTCTCTTTATTTCTGGCCAATGCAACATATGACCAACCAAAATGCTTTTTTTCTGTAGAACGTTTGGCAAAATGGCTATGTGTACTGTGCAATTCAAATGGGAGACTGATAGAGTTCAAAGAGGTTTATTCTCAGGTCATGGGGTAGCAGGATCACAATCGTCACATGCAGAATTGAATGAGACAAGCAGAGCTGATTACTTTTTCAACTTTATAGCAGCTATTTAAGAAAGACTCCAAAAAGAAAGAAACAAATAAAGAAATTATTCACTTCATTTCTCCCAATCCACAACTATTGGCCCTATAACATATAAGTAAACTTTCATCAGAACATATCCCATGCCCAGATATACAATTTGAACATCATGTTGTATGTATATGCACACCCAACATTTTAAGACAGACTAGCTATAATGTCCTTCCAGTCAGTGACTACTTCAGCTTCAACCAAAACAATACAAGAGCACACAATAGATATAAACTTATGGTAAACTGCTCCAAACTTGATTGCAGAAAATATGATTTCAGTAACAGAGTTGTCAATGCCTGGAATGCACCACATGACTCTGTGGTTTCATCCCCAAACCCCCAAAATTTTAACCTTAGATTGTCTAGTGTCAACCTCACCCCATTCCTAAGAGGTCCTTAAGGGGCGTGCATAAGTGCATCATCGTGCCTACCATCCCTGTCCTAATATTCCTTTTTATTCATATCCATTTCACGTATTCATGATCATACTTATCTCTGTTATATAATACATGCTTGACAAAATAAATAAACTTAAACTTAAACTCATGCCATTGGCTACTGAATCTACTTGCTTAATCATAGATATTTACAAATAAAGGCAGCTTGGCTTAATAAATAACTGTTTCGTGTCAGCACTCAGTTTTGTCTTGCTGGAAGTGAGCGATTTTGTATATGTGTACAGGAATAGCACCAAAGCTGTTACCTTCTTGGTTTCAAGCAAGTATAACTAAATTTTACTACCAGATTCCTTGTTGTTAGACACATATATTCCCTCACATATGCATAAGTACTAATGTTTGGAAACAACATGCAATTAAATATACATATTTATTTGTTTTGATTTTAAATGTGTCATCCCATAAAATCTGGCAGGCCAGTTAAAAAGATTTGAGTACATACCTGTTGTCTTTAGAAAAGTTTCTTAAGAAATATAAGAATGGGAAAATAAATCTCTGGGTACAAAATAGCCCCCGACACTGGACTCTTTTCTCCCTGTCTCCCTAGATCTGTCTAACTCTACAAACCAAAAGACCTGTTGGAAATAATCATTTCATCTTTCCTAACCTTTTGTGTCAGAGAACAGGCTTGACTGCTTGAATTTCTGAAGCTTAATAGATAAGATGAAGGAAGCAGTTTTACCTCCAGCAAGACTCTTAGGCACACAAAAAAGCTGTCTTTGTGTTTGAGCTGTTTGCTCATTTTTGGCCTGGACTCCGTTTCCTCAGTCCTCTATGTGGTGTCTTACATTACTGCATTTCACTTTCCCCAAGGCCATCAAGGGGGCCAAAATCAATTTTCCAAAGGCAAACAGGCCAAAATATACAATGGGATTGGAGTTCTGAATACAGGATAATTTTACAGAGTAACAAAACATATTGGTCACACTTGGCCTTCTATGGAGACCTAATCAGAGTGTAAAACAAGCACCAAGTGGTTAATCTCAGAATAAGCAACTCTAACCAAGCAGCTTTTGCATAAGAACCTATGTAAAATCCTGCTGGATCAGGCTGAAAACCCAGCAAAGCATCTGTTTCCCACTATGATCAACAAAATGCATAATAGAAATCTCTAAGTAGGATATGAAAACTCTCAGTCATACACCTTAAATGCATTTTTGTTTTTAAAAGGATCCACTACTGATGTCTATAAAGATAAATGCATGCAATGTTCTTGGCCAAAATACATAAATGAGTTGCCATTGCCTTCTTCAGAAGGATCTTGTCAACTTTCCCATTTAGCCTATAGCCCTGGTATTTCTGAGCAGCCTCCCATCTAAATACTAACCATGTGCAACCTTACTTAGCTTTGGGATGAGGAAAGCTTATACCTACTGTAGTTAATCTATCATATCAAAGGCTAATTTAGGATATGTAGACATCATTAAGCAGCCATCCTCAAAAATGTTACCCACTGAATTCTTATGACAAAGAATTGCATAGTTTGTCTACTATGTCAAGCAGTATCTCTGAATCCATATTCAAAATTGAAATAAGACCACCAATATTTCTCTATTCATTTTATCCAAAATTTATGTACTTAAATACAAGTATCATGTTCCCATTCACTTTCCATTTTTCAAAACTAAATATCCGTAGTGTTGGATGTAATAACCATGGAATCCAAGCTGGGAACCTCTCAGAGAGGTTATTTATTCCTTATAAATAAAATATAGATCCTGTGGGAGAAGTTTCAACATAATTTCTGGAAAGATAAGTCCTGTAGAGCAACCCTTTAGAATTCTTTGGACATCGACAAATTATTGGCAGATATTGTTTACTTGAATTTTCAAAAGCTTTTGATAAAGTCCCTGACCAAACACACCTTTACAAACTGGTTGGCAATAGGATGAGAGAATAACTCTTAGGGAAAAAAGAAAAAGGAGAGAATAGCAATAAATAAATACTTTAGGATCTGAAAGGATGTGACTTTTGGGGAGTTGGCCAAAGATTAATGAGATTGAAAAATGTGCTAAAGTCAGCAATATTAATGTTAAAATAAATAGTGGTAGGTTCTCAGAAATATCTCTCCAAAGTGGAGAATTGACATCAATATGGAAAATGCAAATCAAAGTAAGCAAAAACAAAACAAAAGCCACCAACCCTAAGATATCCCAGTTTAACTTATGTTTGTGGAGACAGACCAAGAGATCTTGATGTCATGGTTGCTGCTGCTTCTTCTTCTTGTGCCATATCCGTCATTGGAAGTTGGCGATCATGTTGGCGATCCTATTTTTAACAACAGCCGCACAAAAAAGTGCTGTTGAGTTTTGTCCAAATCAGTCCCTTACATTTTGAAGCCATGATGTTCTTCTTCTGCCTAGACCTCATTTGACTTCAATCTTTCCTTGGAGGATTAAGTGAAGTCATGGTTGCTAGCTTCAAACAAATGTAGACCAATGGTCGACTGGTAAAAAAAACAAAAACAAATTACAGATTGGGAAGTATTGACATTTATGTAAGACTTCCATACAATTCTATGTTACGAGTACGGTTGGAATACAGAGTACAGTTCTGATCAGTTTGATTCAGCAGCTGAATTGGAAATGATACAAACAGCAGCCTATTTAGCAAGGATAAATCACATTAAAAGAAAAGTCAAGTGCTGTTGCTCTTTACTTTAGAAAAATTGTGTGGGAACATAATGGAGATGCATAAAATAATGCATGACATGGGAAACAGAGAGATAGAATGGTTCTTCCTTTTGCTTTATACTAGGCTTGAAAGGCCATCTGCTCATTACTGATCATGATGGTTCAACATTATGTGAATACCAGAGGCAGCATGCTTCTCAGTTGAGTGGCTGGAGAGGTTTTCAAAAGAGATTAGATAAATTAACAGAGGATCAGTTTCTCCAGGTCTAATTATCATGATGGTCATCTGCTGCCTCCAATATTAGAGACAATATGGCTCTTGATATCAGTTGCAGTTAAACTAAATTAATGATGAATGTTGCTGCTTTCATCTTATGCTTATGCATTCTCCATACAGAGGTGGGTTGCTGCCGGTTCAGTTCTACAGAACTGTTAGCGGAGATTTGCCTCCATTCGCCGAAACCGCTGGCCATGCCCCTGAGCCAGTTTGTTTTGGATCTAATAGATATTCTCAAAGTTGAGCAACTCAAACATGACTTAGTTGGTGATTTCAGAGGTTGTGGCAGATTTGTAAATAAATTAAGACGAAAACAGTTTAAACAGTATCAACTCTCTGAAAATGACCTTTTCTCCTACTGATTACACGGTGATGTCCCATATAGAAATTGTTTGCTATTAACTTCTTCCAATTTTATTTTTGAAACTTCCCAATCTAAAACTACAATCCTGGAATTTCCTGGTGGAAAGTACTGGCTGGACTAACCTCTCCTTAGCCTGAAAGGTTAGCCAAAATCAACGAAATGCTGTCACTTGATGTGACTTAAAGATGTGTAACAGCACTGGAAATTATGCTTGGTCAAAGAATTAGTTAACCAATGAAGTACCATTGAGATTTATTAGGCTTAATTATTTTCTTAAGTGGATAATTCCACTCAAGCTAGAGTTTGCCTGATGTCTTTTACTTCAGCTGTTAGGAAGGTAGCATAAAAATAAGCTTTGGTAAAATTGGTTACCTTGTCTTTCATCATCACTTGTTTACAGCAGTATGAACTGCAGAACATAAATGTAATTGATTTCAGTGGGAGGTAAGCATCCTACCATTCCTGGGAAGGTGTTTATTGACTCTCCTGCGTCATGTATTCTGTTATCTGCACAAGGATAATGTTTTAATTTTGTATTCCAGTGGTATGGCCCTTCCTTCAGGAAAATTGCCTTGGAGCACATCTTGGATAAGATCTATAGACCAAATTCTATTATCTTTTTGCATTGGTTTCATCCAGCCTTTCATACTTTTTAGTGCACCATGTTCCAATAGGGCCACTTTAAATATGTTGGATTGAAACTCTTCTAATTCCCTAATAAAGGGTTATACAGTAGTAAAATGCATCTGAAAAAACCCAAGTTGGAGAAGACTACTTCAAGTTTTGTTATTGTGATACAATGAACTCTTTAAAAAGAGGACATTCCTTATATAAGTGTACCCTTATCAGGAGTGGCCACTTATGGAAAAACTGTTATTAAATCTAGGCAACACTCATTTTTAAGCACTTGGTTTTTTGCCCATAAAAGTCTCTGCTTACTTGTTGCCAAGGTGTCATAGGATGCTGCCACTTTTCCCCCCTTGCACTCTACTTTTTTTTTTTAGTCTGTTATTTTCATATCATTACTATGATCAAACAATAAGACAAAAACTAACAGCTTCCTTCAGGACCTCTGGAGAATATGAAGCTAAAACTTCAAAGACATAAGACACACATGGAGTAAGAAAGCATACCAAACAGACATTGCAGGTACAGGATGTTCTTCAGAGTAGTATAGCTGCTTAGTTCTCAGTGGCTTATTGTGGTATTATTGGACTCCTCTGTACACAAGAACCCTATTCAGAAATCATTAAAATATTTGGCCATATCTGCAAGCCTGTGCTAAGCCATACCACCCAAAGTTATATATGTTCAGAAGCAGGGAGAATGGAAAAGCCTATAGAGAAGAGCTATTCTCCTATTTGCTTACCTGTAGGCCTGTTGCACCAGATAGCATAACCTGATGGATCTTCATGAACCTTGACAGAAATTAAGTAGGATCAGGCTTGTTTAGATGGAAGACCACAGCACTATAGCTAGCCTAGGACATTAAACAAATATCCTGGCAGAAGGTAACAACAACTCACTTCCATTTTATTTTCAAGAACTTGCAAGCTGGGGCCCTTTCTTGTCACTGCTTTGAATTCTTGCAGAGATTTCTTTGCATTGATTTTTTTTATATATATTTGATAAACATTCACAGACACTCACTCACATCTGCAAAGAGAATATTGGTCCATGGCAAGAGGAGAAACTATTTGATAGGTATATGGATAGTTGGAGCTACATAATGACACAGTCCTTGTGGGTATACTGGGAGAAGAACTATGAACAATGCCTTGAGAGAGCTGGTATTTCATCTTCATACCATGCTACACTGCATTGCAGAAAGCATACTATGTTCATTGTAGCAGCCAAAGTCTCTTCTTGAACTATTGTTTGAGATGCCAATAGAGCTTTGTTCCCTTATTACAAATTAAAAATACAATTTTCATTGTCTTGTCACACAAATATGGATATCATAGTCTACAGTTTTCACCATTTCTACAGAAAGTTTATTTGGCCATCCAGACCAATGTTCCGACATACCTGCTAGGGTGGAAAGGATCGATTCATATACGCAGTTATTTAGGGGGAGGTTTGTGTTGGTGGTGGATTCTGAATAATTCTGAGCATGCACACTCAATTATTTAACTGTGTCTGTCTATTAGTAACTGTGAATGTCAAAAACAAAAGGCTTAAAATTTGTTTTGAGTCACAAATATACATTTAAAGCTTAATTAGAAGGAAAACACGTCTGGCACAAAGAATCAGGACCATACGTTAAGTTGCAGTTCAGAAGATTTACTACTCAAGCCTATACACAATAATCTAGTCAGTTAAAGTTCATTACTAAATTGGCATCAAAGAAGGGTCAATGGAATTCACAATGGGTTGGACTTAGACCATTTGTGGCAACGTAATAATTCTAGGCTGATGACTTGTTTAACTCCATCCCCCAGCTCTGCCTGTTCTTCTCCTACAGCACATAAATGCAGGTAATTAGAACTTTATCTTCTTTTCTTTTTAAAATTAGTAATATACTGTTTAAAGAACACAAGACTCTCATTTGCTATACCAATTATTGTTTTTATTGATCTTACTGTTAATACTTTTTCTTTCATTTCAGTGAGATGCATAGGCCTACGAAATGGGAAAGGGTAGCATTGTTAAGCATTTTAAAATATGTATTTTCTTTCCCTTATGTTTCCCTGATTTGGGGTTCTTTTTTCTTCTGTCATATATTAACACAATAGAAATTAAAAGGAAAAATAGGTAAATAAGGTAACTGTTCAGAGGTGGGTTCTGAATCTTCCTACTGCCGGTTTGCTCAGGGGCATCCTGTGATCATTCATGAGCTTCGCACGCCACCCGTGCATGCACAGTGCTTTAAAAAAAGCTTATGCACATGCACAGAAGCAAAAACCAAGATGGCAGTGCCTATGGCGCCACCTAAAGAACCAGCTTGGGGACGTGGCAGGCCCGGGTTACTAACGGTTCTAGCGAACCAGACCGCCCAGTAACTAACCAGACCGAACTGTTAGGAACCCACCTCTGTAACTGTTGCTCTTTAAGGAAAAAAATAAAATTTGTTTTAGTAGTAATTTAAAAACTATTTTTTTATCAAATCTAATTCCATATGCTGAGTAGTGAATTTCAGTATTTGTTATGGCATTGTCTACACCGAAACCACAGAGGTGGTTTACAGAAAGGCAGAATAACAGCATTGAAAGCATTGGAAGATGAAATCTTGAAAAACCTGAGAAGCTCTGATATATATGGTAACACAATTAATGGTGAATTCATGAGGCAAAGTAATTCTAACATAATGTCTACTGTGGGAACAATCTGGCCGGGGAACATTTTGGCCAATATTCTGACAAGATTTGCACAATGTACTAAACCATAATTTGTTTTCTTGTTTTTCCCCCCCAGTAAACTTTAACACCCTTTTGCACACATAATGGCAAGGTATAATAACTGTATTCACCGTAAATCAAAATAAAACAGACCGTATTATGTCTTAGCACAAAGCTGAGCCTAGGCATTGAGTTACATAAAAATGCTAATCGTGTATTACACTAAAAATGAAACTTGAAGAAAGCTTCTTGCTGGCTACACAGTTGCAGTGCTTTACACCAGTTGGAATAGTTTCTCTAAAATGCCAGGCCCTTGTACTTATGCAATTTGGGGGAACTGAAAGATCAGATCATAAACTTCCACTTTTCCTAAACCAAAGTGCTTCATCTGCATTTTAAAAAGCTATTTCCCCTTCTCCGTTAGTCTTTAAAAATACCAGCTTTCAACTCCTTATGCAACCTTTTGAGCTTGAATTTCCTAATCCTTCCTTCTGCAAATAACAACAGCTTCCCCCAGCATCTGTCTGCACACTTGCTGCCCTTGGGAGGTGTGCTTGAGCTTTCCAAAGAGAAAGGTCAAGCCTCAGATGAATCTGGCAGCCAATGATGCTGAGAAGGAATTCCAGCACCTCCTCAGAGAGGAAGAGGCAGACTGCAGCTTAATCTGCCCTCATCGCATATGACATAATAGGATTTCATCTGAGTCAAGATTGGAATAATAAATACGGAAGAAAAATTGAAGCGAAACCTGTTGGTTGATATGTACTGACTGTTACATGAGTGTTGGATTCTGCTGGCTGGCTGTCAGGTACACTTGTGCCTTTTATACTCTATTGACAATATCCTGGCCATGTGGATAAAGAATTCATTCTTCCCCAAAATATTTAAATGCAGAAACAAATAAGCGATACAATCAGAGGAAATTGAGAAATTGTTGGAAATAATGCCCTGGAGGATCTCTGTGTTTTCGAAAGTAATCTTCTGACTAAATTAAAGTGAGGTTCATATGGAACCCTGTTTTTCTGGCTTGGGGATAACCAGATCACATTGGCTGAAAATTCCTAGAATTTTCAACCCAACAATCTGGATGGGGTCAGATTGGGGTAGTCTGGATTACACCGTAATAAACTCCTCCCATAGAAAATAGTCTTGAAATGCCTATCTAACAACCAGTTCACCACCTACCTAATTAATTCACATGGATATTTCGAAATTGATCAATAAAAAGACTTGGCAAGAATAATGGACCATTCCAGAAGTCTTCCTTGGTTGCTTAGGGTATTCCCTAAGTTTGTCTTTCTTCTTGCAGGTGTTTCATTACCAAACTAAGTAATATCATCGGTGCATGGGGGATTGAAACCAACAGACTGTGCTGAAGATCCTGATAATACAGCCCTGAGCCCTGTTCTTATCCAGACATGCTAGCTGATAGAATGCCATGTTGGCATTTCTTGGAATGATGTATGCTTTCCATGCCAATAGGAATTTGCTATAGGCCCCATAATGTTCAATCCAATCAGCTTTAACTGAATCAACTAGCCAATATCCTCCTATTTGCTTTCACCAGAATCAGACTTTGGTGCTTTTGTCCTTCTTCCACACAGCTTCAAGGCTATGTTACCAATAGTGTAAACTTCCTATACGATGAACTTTAATTGTCCATTGAATGACATTTCAGGGCTGTATTATAAAAACGAACAGATGGAAACAGGACAAAATTGTAATTTATATTAATTGTCTTGTTTAAAGAAGCTCTTAAAAATCTGGCTCTATCCCCAGCCTGTGGATCAGAAAGGTGGTAAATCTGTGTGATGTCTTGCATTTTGAATAGATGTTGGGCAATAGGGGGTTGGATCTTTCTTTCTTTTTTACAGTGCAACTCTTTATTTCAAATATTTGCTCTTTATTGCAGAATTTTACAAACTGTGCAGAGTTATAGAACAGATAGGTGTGGCCTACAGATTCCACACACAATTTAATAGTTAACATGATTAACTATTCAGTCATTTATTGTTCATTATTTCTCCCATCACATAAAAATAATGATTTATAGCAAGTTTTGGACATCTTTGTAAGCCAGATCCCAAACTTTCAGAGATTAAATATAGCCTCAATTTATACACCTTCATTTTAATGTTTTTTTTAAAATTCCACTAGATTCCACTTATGCACCTGGAAGAACAAGAAGCTTTAAGATGGTTAGGCACTTGTGAGAAGTTTATTTCTAGAAATGACTGGTGGATAATATGCAGAAATGAAATTGTAACATGACATTTGCATGTCAATCATAGAGAAACTAATAAAAGATAATATTTCTAGTTCAGGGTTGACATGTGGGGTCCTTGGTGCTCTCTGATTTTGCTTGTTTTCTTGCAGACATTTGATTCTCTAACTAGGTTTCTGGACTTCTAGCACTGATGATATTACCTAATTTGGGTCTGCAAGAAAACAAGCAAGCTCAGAGACCACCAACGACCCCCTCATAGACAAACTAAAGAGAAGCTTGGTTGTTATTAAGGACATCTGTATCTATACCAATTTGATACAAAAATAGATTTAAAAGTGACCTAAATGATTGCAGTTGCCATTAGAACTTTGGGAACAGATCCCCAGTTCGCTGTGACACAGCACCAAGATGGGTGGAGGTTGAATAGGTTTTATGCTAATTGCTAATTATCATGTTTCATGTTTCATGGTGTGGTTATGTCTCATGGCATTAACTGCCAATTACTGTGCAATGATGGCAGTATATAAAATTGACATTTCCCTTGATATCTGCCTGGCTGCCTATCCTGCTTGGCTTTAATTTCTATTAAAGATTCATTTCAAGAAAGAAAATAAAAAATATCAGCATATCTCAATTGAAAGTACTGCCTGTAGTATATTATTTTCATTTATAAGAATGCATCTAGGGCATATTGAACCCGCTGACTTTTCTTATAAAATAAAAATGCTTATTGCAGCCTATCTACTTTCTCTATGAAAGAATGTCCTGAAGTCTAAAAGCAGACAAAGGTAACCTGGATTAGTAGAACTAAAAAGGTAACTAGAAGAAATTTCAGAAGATATCCTAATGCCGTGATGGCGAACCTATGGCATGCGTGCCAGAGGTGGCATGCAGAGCCCTTTCTGTGGGCACACACGCCATCACCAGTTGCTCTTTTGGTTTCCAGCAGTCTGGCACATTTGAAGACCAGCTGGCTGGTGCACATGTGCATGCTGGAAATCCAAAGATTAGGTGGCCAGCACACAAGTGTACTGTCCAGCTGGTTTTCAGGTTTCCGGGGTTCTGGTGCACACATACATTCCGGTTTGGCACTCGGCGCCAAAAAGGTTCGCCATCACTGTCCTAGTAGGTTGATGATTATTTTAGAACTAGATTGCCGAATACAATAGAACAGAATAGAATTCTTTATTGGCCAAGTGTGTACACATAAAAATACAAGATACATTTGTCAAGAATGACAACGTGCAACACGTAATGATAGTAATAGGGTACAAATAAGCAATCAGGAAACAATATCAATAAGAAGTCATAGGATACAAGCAACAAGTTACAGTCCTGCAGTCGTAAGTGGGAAGAGATGGTGATAGGAATGATGAGAAGACTAATAGTAACAGTAATGCATCATTAATATAATACCTGCATCATTAACAAACTGTAGGGGGCGGCAGTGGAAGAGATGGACTAAAAATCCATCCTCACAACCCTGCACTGCAGCTTGACAAACTCTTTCCCAGACAAGCATTTCTTATGCGCCAATGCGAACAGTAGATGGCACTAATTCTGCATGGCCTTCAGATTTCCTTGTGACAGATGCACTATTGGAAGTAATTCTGAAGGCAGCAGAACAAGCAAGAGGAACTCCGCATAAATTTCCCAGGCCATATACATGCATTAATTTAACTACACAGAAACCTCAGTTACGTTTGCTGCATAGAAATTCCAATTATGTTCCAAGAAAAACTAAAATTATTCCAATTATGCATTGGAATAATGCATCCTGCTAATTGTGTGGAGGAACAACCAAATTCAACTCCTCAAAGCCTCCCAAATCTACCTGTCACAGCATTAAGGCCCAGGAAATGATCTTTCATACATTTATTATATTTGTACTCTACGCCCAACATAAAACCTTGTTTTATGCTGTCACACATAAACAGTTCTAATGCTGGCTGCTGACCAGGGAGATCAAGCTGAAAAACAAGGCAACCAACTTCAAATTTTAAATTCTGCTGATTCCCTGTTAGTTCTGTTGACAGCCTTGGTTGATAAGAAGGTGGCGATTTTGTTCTCTCCCCATTCTTCTCTTCTAAGCTAAGAGTCCCCTCCTTTGGCCCCCAGAATAACCCTCTGCATATATCAGAGGAATTGAAAGCAGAAGTCTAAAAAAAACCTGCTGACACAGAGAATTTGGCTTCTAAAGCATGGAATTTTGTAGCATGAATGCAAGTTGAGAACAAGCAGATGAAGATGTCAACCATCCACAAGCCCCTTATTTACACCGTGCAAGCCAGTAGTTCTATAACTAAAAAGTTAATTAGATCACCTGAGTATAAAAGTGTAAAACAGGTGACTGGTTATTTATTGCCATGGTCTTAGGTCTAAAAGTGGATCATAATCCTCATATGCATCTGACTTTTTTGCCTTTATGTTTCTGCAAATGTCAGCTATCTGCCTCTGCCATTTTTATGCCAATGTATGGAGAGATTCCTTCACAGCTCCTTATTGTTTTCACCATTCTAAAAAATATCAACTTGGCCACTCCATTAATCATGTCCAATGCTAGATTAGATAAAAAGCCCTGCTCCTAGGACAGAATCCTGGGGATTCTTACAGATTTTTGAAAATCTAAATAGATGACTAGTGGCTCACCCTTATCGTGTTTATTAACACCCTCAAAAACCTGTAATAGTTTTTTGGGTTTTTTTTTTAAACAAGACCTTCCCTTATTGAAGCCATCCTGGGTATCTTGAGCAAGGGCTGCCTCTCTACATTTTGGGATAATTTTATCTTTTAATAGCAGTTTCCACTGTGGAGTCATTGGTGCTCTCTAAACTGGTTTGTTTTCTTGTAGATATTTCACCATTTGGCTAAGTAACATCTTCAGAGCTAGAAGATAACGTGGTCTGATTTGTTTCTATAGTTTTGTCCCGTCCGTTTTTTTGTGGGTTTGTTGTTTTCTCCTTGGTAAATCCTTGATTACGGTAATATTTATTACTTCTTTGTCCGCTGATGCTCCTGATGTTAATCCCTTATTGATTGCTGGCAAGGAAGTGTCCTGATCTATTTTCTTTATAGCTTTTTATTGTCTCTTGAATGAAGTATAAATGTGATTTATCTGTATGTTCGTACTGAAGGCTGATTTGTCAGAATGCCAAGTTTCCAGGAATTTCCTAACATTTTTGGATTTACCGTAGCTTTGTCCACTGTGCTTATAGTCTCCAAGTTGAAACTATGGTTAAGTCTGTCCTCTCCAATTAAGGAGTTTTTATCGTATCTTCTGACTGTTCATGGATGCATTCTCTTAGTCTTCTGCCTGCCTGTCCTATATAGTGGCAGTTACAGTTCTTACACTGTTATGTTTTTCTCTTGAGTTATTGGTTTTTTTGTTTGTTTACGTAAGGTGTTTTGGAGAGTTTTCATTGGTATGTGTGCCATGGTAATGCCATGTTGTTGTAAGAGTCTGTTGGTTGTTTCTGTGATGTTTTTGACATATGGTCATGTTACCTTTTTCATAGTTTGTGTTTGTTGTGTTGCAGTAGGCTGAGAGGTCAGGTGTTTTCCATAAAGTTGTGTTTCCATTTTAAAGGAAGATGTGGTACACATGGTCTATTTCTTTTTTTCTGGTGTCCTGGGTTGCTGCATTGTGTCTGAATAATGTTCTTACGCAGCTTCTCTTGTGGGAGATTGGTTGTCTTTGGTAATGGAGCACTTGGTTAGCGTGGGTGGTTTTTTGATAGAGTTGTGTTTCTAATTTGCTGTCATCTCTTCTGCTGCTGAGGATATCTAGGAAGGGTAGTGTGTTGACTTCCTCTTCCCTTGTGAATTTTATTCCTTTAAAAATGTGGCTGATTTCATCTGTCTAGTTGTTCCTTTTTTATTATGACAAAGGTCTGGTCTACATATCAGATCCATACTTTTGGTTGCATGCATGGAAGCGACATGTTTTCTGCATTACATTACAGTTTCTAGGAATCCTGGCAGTGGTGATCTCAATTACCTATATTTGAGTTGGGTGGCTTCATAAATTTGTTTAATAAATGCTTAAATAAAAACAATTAGGCTGTGTTGTGTTGTATTGTGCAGATGCTATGGATTCTGTTGCTAGTCCTGGGTCTATAAATGTAAAGAGTTTTATAGCATTGAATTAAACCATAATATCCTCTTCTTTTATTATTAGGTCTTTGGTGCTCTGCTGGCACTATAGTGAGAACTGATAGAATATTAACTTCCCTCTGTAAGGAGTCCAAGCTGTTTTGTAAGTTCTTTTAACTACCGGTATGTTGTGTGTTGGGGTCTCTGGTAATGATACAAATGGACAAAGAGATAGGTTGGGCTTATGTACTTTGGTGCATCCATAAAAGTGTGGGAGGGTAGATCTCCTGCTTTTCATCTGCTACTATTTGTCTTTTGTGATTTGACCTCCCTTGGTTAGATTGTTAAGAGTACTCTTGATCAGGCCATCTAGTTTCCCTATGGGGTTGGTGTTTATTAGGGTGTAGGTTTCGCTGCCTGCCAGTAATTATTTGGTGGTTTTTTTTGCATGTATTAACATCCGTCCATAATAACTATGATTCGCTTTGTCTGCTGGGAGGATGATAATGCTTTAGTCCTTCTTTAGGTTTTTGCTCTGTCTTCTGGTTTCCACTGGTTTCCTGGAACAGATGCTAAACTGATAGGTCTTTAATTTAATCCTGGATCTCCCTGTAAACCCTTCTTAAAAATTGAAATTAAGTCTTCAACTACAAAGGCTGCACATTTTAGTTAGAAAGTCCACAATCTCAGCTTTAAACTCCTTATAATAATACTTGCCATCAGGGTGAAATGATTTGTTTGTCAGCAAGGCCTAGGATTTGGCAGTTTATAACCTGAACTGAATCCAGGAAAGATTATCTGAAGCCAGGTAGAATCGATTCAGCAAAAGCACAAGTAAGAACATTTTTAAGAATAAGCGTGGTTATGTCCTGAAGCTCAGCATAAATGGTAGAGCAAAGTGCTGTGTTCCTAATAGAGCAGCTCTGTCATCATTGGCATGGAGATCCCAATAAAACAAAACTAGAAAAAGAAGTCATCCTCACGCAATTCCAACTAAGGCAGTTTTTTATTGAAGCAAGGATCATTCTTGAAAATAAGTTATGTCTGGAATCCAATATACTGGCTGACTAATTTATCACAGGATTAAATAAACAACTTTTGTGTAAGTAATCCTTGCAAGGGGCTGCACTTAGCCAACTCCCTCTGAATCAGTATTTTAATGCAAGGTAATGAAGGAATTCTAAGGTTGTATATAAACAATGGGGGGGGGAACCAAACCCTGTAAATTACGTGGTGTCAGAGTTGGCTTGCTGTCAGGGTTTGACCGATGCTCTAATTAAATCATGAACCTCCAGTTATTTATTATGAGCTTCATGTCTGCAAGTTCCAAGTGAAGCCAACTCTGACCCCATGTAATTTACGTTCCATCTCTGACTCTTTCCCACCCCCTCTCCGCAAGGTGTGTCATCAGTCACATTCTCCAAGGAAGCAATTTCGTGGGTTGTAGAGATCACTCCCCTCCAGACACTGTGGGTGACCGAGGAGATGGCCTTGACAGAGATACGGCTGGAATGTGCATTTGTTTTGACTGACGTGCTGCCTCTCCACAGCTTCAAAGTTCGTTTCCCCAAAGTTCATTTTCCCTTGCCTATAGCAACTCGAGAGCAGGCCAGGGATGCTTTGTGAGTTGACCTCCTGGAAGAAGGCAACCTCATAAGTTCTCAATCTTTTTTTTACTACCATGTAGGATTCATCTCCGCTAAAGGAACCCTTTGAATCATGGAATGAAAAGATTTGATGGGATCCTGAAGTATCTATAATCCAATCCCTTGCTCAGCACAGGCATCCAGGACTATAGCATACTTGACAAATGGCCATCTGGTTCCTATTGAAATATCTCCACCAAAAAAACGCTTTACTAGCTACAAGGCTGTCTGTTCTATTGTTGGATAGTTGATTAGGATTTTTTTTCTTAACGGCAATATCAATCTCTGGTTTCTTGATCTGTGTTCTAGAACAACTCTGAACAATTGTGTTCCATCTTCTGAATGACACCCTTCAAATACTTGAACAGAGCTACCGTGTCTCCCTGCAGACTAAAAATGGCCATGCCTTCAAATCATTTATTTACATCCCTTAGTTATTTTCCTTTGACTACCTACAATCTGTCAATAAATTGCTCATGGTATATTTGCCCAACACAAAATATAGAAAGGAATTATGACTTATCCTGAACATGGCATTGTATTTCTGCTAAAGCAACTATGGCTGCCTTTTGATAGTAGCAGCACCAAGTCAATTGTTTCGAATTGCAGGGAACAAAAGAGATAGTGGTGACCCTTCTGATTTATGGGATTTCCATTCTAATGTAAAACCATGGATGATCACTGATTAACTAATAATACCAAGCATCCTCTTTCTCCTATCGTGTATCAGACAAATTCCTTGTGTGTCCAATCACACTTGGCCAATAAAGAATTCTATTCTATTCTATCTGTATGTAATGTATCTGTATTTGTTCCTCCTTCTCTTCACTTGGTTGAGGCAGAAGTTACCAGCATCAGCCCAGATGCAAAGTTTCACATGGCTTCCTTGTAGCAGCTGGCCTTCTTCAAGTATTAGTTAGGGATTGAGGGAGACAACCTGCTTGGGTAACATAGATTGTGTTGGCTTCTTGGTGGAGGGGGCTTCTTAATTGCACTCCTGGAAACCACTGCTCTCTAGTAGTAAACTGCAAGCAATTTGTGGGCAGCATCAGCAACCAGTGACACAATCAAGAGGCCTCTCTACTTGATCACAAAAAAAGCCGCAAGGACCAGTGTGTGCCATATGGCAGAAGCCGGGCGATTTCCTCTCCTCAGGAAGCTGCTGCAAAGAAGGTGGCCAGGTACTGCAAGGACACCATATGGTGCCTCGTGAACAAGCTCCCCTAGTGAGGAGGAGGAGGATACAGGCATCAAAATGCAAATCAAAATCAGGCAGATGACCTCGTTTTTAAAGAAATGTATATTACAAATGCACGAAAGCCCTTCTGTCATTTTATAGCAATAAAAAACTGAAAACAGATAAAGAACTTTATGACTATTTTGAAGCCTGCTCTCTAATGATCAAACATGCCAATGTGAAATTGCTGTTAACAAGATCTTATAGGTGTTCTATAGGTATTAACTTCCGCATCAAAGCACAAAAGTATCTTAACAAATATTTTTAGGAAACCTCGCTGCACCATGGAACTAGCATGAATTTGCAATAAGTCTGGACAGTATTTTAATTGATTCTGCAGCATTTCTGGATCCATTTTCCCCTCCAACTGGTGTCCACTTTAAGGCAATTGGGCTTTCCTCCCAAATCCCTTGTCAAGATTTATCTTTACTATTTTAAAATCCTTTGAATTATTACGCTACACAAAATGTTAGACCCTCTGTATAACATCTTACGTGCATAACGGGTGCAAGGAAAATATGCTCTAACATGTATTTCTTTAAAAATCAGAACTAGAACTGTCTGGCAAAACAGGAATCAAGAAAAAGCTCCACCCATACGCCTTCTTGCAGCTGAATTAGGTTCTCTAAATGGTAGTTATGATCTGCTACAAGCAGAAAGCTTACTTTTCATCTCCCTCAACTACAGCACAATCTCAACCAGAGTTACTAAAGTCTTTGCAAATTGTGCAGCAGCTGAAGGGACCAGGGTATTAAATGAAATGAAAGATTATTAAGCCAAAGACTGTAGTGGAGAAGCAAACCAATTTTATACTGCCCAAGACCCACCTGTGCAACTATCTTGATTTCATTTAACTGTAACCTGCAGGCAAGTCTAATTTTCACTGGAGCCACGCCTTACCTTTAAATCCCTATGTACAATATCATGTTGATGAATATGATTGACGCTCTCCAAAATCTGATGAATGCAGTGGCTGCAAAACAAACAAACAAAGCAGAAAAGAAACACGATGTATTGATTTATTTCTTGAAGATATGAACATTTTTCTAGTAAGACTCCCACGGCAAAATTATTATGCAATATCAGCAGATATGCTTTTAATCAGGAACGGCAGATTAAAGTTTTAACAATACATAAAATACCACAAGCAAATGTGAGCTAGGACTGACCATGCCCACTGTCTGCATTGTTCTATGAAGAAAATGTACAGGAACTCACAGCCCTTTCGGCAGTTCAGGTCTGTGGGCTGAGAAGGGCTTGAAAACCTGAATCCGAGCCTCTCCTTGGCCCAGAAACCTCTTCCTTCCCCTGATTAAGGTTATCTTGAAAGAGGTTTTTCAAGAATCTCTAAAATCTGCCAGACAAAACCCAATTCCATTAGTCAGTATTTACTCTAACCTCCTGGCTAGCTCGGCTGAAACTGAAGATTCCCTCATCTCCTTCCTATTGGGAAACTGCCAGTGGAAAGTTGCACGGAAGCACATTGCAAGCATATCTGCACAAAAGGGCCAGAGTCTTTGAAAGTACAGAGCCTGTTTAATTTGCATTTTTACTTCCCTTCTTTCAAGCTTTCAAGCTCCATGTTTTCCAGCAAAACAAAACAGTCTCCCGGTCCTTCTCCCTTTGAATGAGTGGTGTAACGTGTTATCAACACCTATTGTATTAGTTCAACATTACACCCCTACAGTGCCTGCACAAAGCGCCACACACAAAACCTGGAAATGTTCATTAAGCTCATTTCCAGGCACTTAGAATGAAACTAACATAACAGCCGGCAGAAGCAATTTATTGCAAAGAAGGAAGTAACTCATTTTGCACTGTTAACAGTCCTTATAGCATAAACCAGGGACATTTATCTGGTTTACGCCACCCCATGGCAATAGTCACCCTGCCATGGGGTGAGTCCCATAGTGATTCACTCTTAAGGTGTTTTGAAGTGCACACTCTGTTCACATTTTAAAACAAATGATATAATAAATGCACAATAACAGCCATTTGCATGAAGTGGAGGGAAAGATGCTTGCTCTGGGAAACAGGAAGGCATCTCAACACACACCCAGCAGGTGCATGTCAAAGGTGCTGGCAAGATGAACTATTTTGGCAGGCTCTGCAACTATGTCCAATCCCAGTACAGGAAGCAGGGTGTGGAGCAGGAATCAGACACACACTGTACAACTACAACAGAGCCAAACACTGAGGAAGGCCTTTCAGTCCACAAACGGCAAAAGCGAGTGAACTCCACTCTCACTTCCTTGCAAGTAGCTCTCTACAGCAAGGGCCAAGCAAACAAGGACAAGAGAAATGCAGCAGAGTCAAGAATCAGCTAGTGATGTGATCTTCTAGATATCCGTGTTCTTCCAAAGCTAAACCAACACAGCAATTTCTAGCTATGTTACTCTGCAGGAACCCAATGCAAGAGCCTTCAGACACCTGCTTATAACTGGATGTTGTATTCCAAATATTTGTAGATTAAGTCTATATCAGAAGCATGATATAATAAGAGGAATTATTATATATTTACGCAGCCATTATTTACACACAAAAGTATTTACTTACATAGCATTGGATAGGACTTAAGCTTACTTTGCATTTACAAACTATAAAGGATGGTAGAGAGGAAGATTATATCACTCTCCTTTATAGAAAAAAACTCTTATAAAATACCAGGCAAGGCATAGTAAAAACATTTGTCATGAGTAGAGTACAATCTATACATTGAAAATAAGGCTGTCTTTACTGTTGACCTGCTCCTAGCCAAACAACAGTGATGCAGATTTGGTAATGCAGGTTTTTTAACAGAGAAAGGATAGGAAGAGAGAGTGTCCTGGTGAAACCGGGGTCCTATCTATAGGATGTAAAGAAGGTATATCTAATAAGCTGCTGTAAGGTCCCAGAGGAGAAGCAAGGCATAAATGTTATGAATCTTCAACAAAACCTATCCATAGTCAATATCAACAATGCACTGTTGATATTATGATTTACAGTGACTATGAGTTATAGTGATTTATTGTTCTGTTTAGTAAGATGGTTCAGACCACCCTGCTTTGCAACAGGGAACTAGATAACTAGCTTTATAAAAACCAAGAATTTAGCAACACATGCAATTTAAGGGCAATTGTATTACACACTACAGTACTTGAACACCAAGTAATACAGTCAAGATAAGTAGAGCAAAGTCCACCTGGTCACATTTTCATTTGTTAAAAACTACCCTGTTAAACAGATTTTATAATATTTTAATTGTTCTCCCTATATTTATATAGTCTGGTCTAAGAATAATTTATTGTGGCAACTAATGTCTAAAAAGGCTATAAGCTATACAAGTGTTATGCCTAAATTGTATGAACAGCTGCAGTAAAGTTTTTGTCAAGAAATGATATTTTGCAGATGTCAGAACTGCCATCATATGTTGACCAAGTTGGGGCAGGACTGACATTTGAATATTGGCCATAAATAAATTAAAATAAAACAAAAGCAAGGAAACCATATTAAACAGCATGAACTTACCTAGCATCGGCTTCACTGTAGTATTCCCTGGCAACAATATCTTCAAATAGCTCCCCCCCAGTCACCCTGGAATCAAACATAATCCATGGAATTAAAGAAGTAACACTTTGATGAAGCAGATGCCAAACAATAACAGTCAATAGCAATATGGAAAGAGAAGCTCCCTCTTCAGCTTCTTAAACAAACTTTAAAAGGTTTAATTCCAAAGCAAGAGATCATGAAAGACTAATAATCCTCAATCGTGTATGTGCAACACCCAATAGCTATCCCTAAGCCTTTTCCTACACCTGTAGCAAGGCCAAGTGCAGGACCTGAATTGTGGAACTGCAGGATGAAATAACGGCAACAAAAGAAAGCTACGGCCTGCAGCCTAGACTACAAATAATCATGGAGTTGTACTACTTCTAATTTAGCCCAAGCATTACACATTTACTGAAAAGAAACCAATAGAAATCCTGCCTCAGCAGAAGCAGTTCTGCTGAATGAACAGGAAGGAAGGCTCTCCTCTATTTTGGGGGTCTATCAGCTAATACCCAATGTCTGCACGCAAGAAAGTAGTCTCAAATAACTTCATTATTTGCAAGTTGGTCTTAACTCTGGCTTAACTAGCAACTCCTGACAAAAAGGCATTTTCTTGACATGATTTAGGGCCATAATACTGTTTGTTTGCTTAAGTTGAATTGCATGCAGATACGGCTACTAAGGATGGGGGAGGGAGGGAGAAATGTTTGCAAGCCTTGCATATTTTTCAATGAGCAAAGATCAAAAGCAAATAAAGCCAACTTACAGATCAAAGACAAGGTAATGGAAGCCTTCTTCTGAAATACTCTCATGGAGCCGCACTGCAAAGAAAGACAAAAGACCATCAGGAAAGAGGCAAAGTTTACACTTTTCAGAGGGACGTCAACTTTAGCAGGGAAAAAAGCTTGCAGCGCCTTTAATTAACATTTTCCCTTCCGTTGAACTAATTATTTTCAAATTTTCCGTGCTTAGCATTGTAGCTGAAATACTATTCAAATGTTTGTTGGGACGAAATAGGCAAGGGAGCAACGTGCCCTGGCGGGTGGAGAATGGCGCCTAAGGCAAGATGATTAGCCTGAGAGTTCATGGATCAATACGGGATTGAAGTGAGTTGGGGCGTCCTCATTCAGACGTAGGGGGCAAGTAAACTGGAATTAAGAATAAGAAGGTAAATCATGGAGAGTGAGATGAGAACTCTTCTTTCCTTGCTGCCATTTTCCCAAAGTCAAAGCTGCTATTTCACTCAACCCCCACCTCCATAGTACAAACAGCACTGCTATGGGCCATTTAGATCAGGAAAAAGTACTGTAGATTTAAAAGAATTTAAATGTCATTCCTCAACACTACAGTTCTTATTTAGCCATGGGTGCAGACAAACAAACAAACACACACACACACACACACACACACACACACACACAGATGCTTCATGCTTGTTTTCTTTTTAAATGGTAAAATACAAACAGCACCATCAACGTAAGTAGTAGACTGTGACTAGTCAGTGAAGAAAGAAAACCTAAATATGGTCATGAAGAAAGCAGAAAAGAAATCCATATACTCTAAGTGCCATTGATATAAAATCACTTCAACTACACATCGTATCAAGTTCTTATTGTTTTTAGAACAAAGAACTTTACAAATATGTCTTGGCGTATTCGGGTCTTTTCCCGTGTAAGATTGAGGGTATCTTGGCGACGTTTCGACGAACAGTCATTCGTCATCTTCAGGTGCTTTCAGTTCGATGCTGCTAGGAGCAATGTGTGTTCTCAGCCGTTTCTTCCTTATAA